>OY740807.1:16267217-16444840 GCA_963514005.1 Raja brachyura | reverse complement strand
TCTCTCTCTCCCCTCTCCCTCTCCCTCTCCCCATGCCTCTCTCTCTCTCCCCCCCCCCCCTCTCCCTCTCCCCATGCCTCTCTCCCCTCTCTCCCTCTCCCTTCTTCTCCATGTCTCTCTTTCTGTCTCTCTCCCCCCTCCCCCGCGGTCTCCCTGTCCCAGACGGAAGGTCTGTTCCGTCAACCACTCTCTAATGACTGTTGTTCACCTGAGGAGCATGTTATTTGCTGATGAGGCAATCCACATCGAGCCAAAACACATCACTTGAACTTTAAGTTCTCAGCTCCTGCTGGAAAACAAGTCCGTGTATAAAAGCTAATAACACCCGGCTGCTAAAAATAACAGCCAATTGCCTCTCGCATGGCCCAGATCTGCTTGGCAACATAGATTTGCTTTTCTGAAGGATTTTTGTCCACTGACCTTTCCCCATAACTGCTCCCTTGTTCTGCCAATGTTCTTGCCCCGACTTTAGCCTTTCTGATCGTGGTCAGTCAGCTTGATGTGTTACCTTTCCAAACTTTACCCTCTCTCTTGACCTTTCCCGGTCTGGACCCTATCTCGGGACCCCATCTCGTATCTAGGTAGCATCCTGACCCCAACTCTCCCAACCCCTGGCGTAGACTGGTCCTCTCCTGACCTCTGACCCCTGCCAGACCCGTCCTTCACCACTTGACCACTTGCTGACCCAAAGTCAGAGCCTCGGACCCCGACACCAGGAGTGAGCCAGGTAGCCCACCTGCCCACGGACTAGCCACACCTCAGTGGGATCACTAACCCCTGAGAGACATCGGCATGGGGGGGGGGGGGGGGGGGGGGGGGGGAGTGGGAGAAGTGGGGTCACAATTCGACCTCCCGCTCTTTGTGTGTGTGCGAGGAGGGGGTGTTCCATCAATGCACACATTCCCTTTGACCTCTGGACCACACATGTGTTCACAGACCCTGGGGGTTGTAGGTTTCATTGGAGGTCATCTGTATCCACCCACTTCATCTCCCCCTCCCTCTCTCTCCCTGTCCCTCCCTCTACTCCCCCCCCCCCCCCCCCCCCCCCCCCCCCCACCAACCTCTCCCCCGCCGGCCCAGACTCTCCATGGCATCAACAACGGGCCGAGCACAACCCCAGCAGGGAAATAAATGGGAGAAAAGTCAGCGACTGTAAAACAGCGAGCGGGAGAACAGAGAGACGGGGGGTAGAGAGCAGGCAGTGCAAGGGTGGGGGAGGGGAAGAAGAGAGGGGGAGCAAGTGGGGTGGGGATTGAGGGGGGAAAGAGCAGATAGAGCAAATCGGCAGAGGGGGTGGAAGAAGAGAGAGGGGGGGTAGGGTGGGGAGAGATGGAGAGGGTGGGGGAGAGAGAGGGTGGGGGAGAGAGAGAGGGCGGGAGAGAGAGAGGGCGGGATTGAGAAGGGGCGCGCAAGGAGAAAACAGGGTGAAGAGAGTGCGGGGAGGAAGAGAGGGAGATGGGTTGGGGAAGATGGGGAGAGAGGGAGGGGCAGGGAGAAAGCGGGGGGGGGGCGGGGTTGGAGACAATGAGAAGGAGGTAATGGGGAGGTGGGTGGGGGCGATACAGAGTGAGTGTTGATGGGCCAGATGGGGAAGGGGGTTGTGAGCATTAGTGGGATCTTGCTGTGCAAACCTCTGCATTGCTCTAGCACCGACCCACAGCACTCCAACCCCCCCCCCCCCCCAACACTGCCTCATAGTTCCCCCCCCCTCCCCGTCCCCATCCACCATACCTCCCTATTCAGCACCCACTGGCTGCAGATTGCTCCCCTGTCGCAACGCAAGGCAAGGAATCCCAGGCCGGTGTTAAAGCGAGCTGGACTCGTCACACACGTAGCCAGCTTGCAGCCTGCCACTCCAGCAGAAAACTGTCAGACAAAGCACTTTGTGAGTTTCCCAGAGCGTGTTTGGCTGTCAGGCTGCTTGGCCATTGGGCACGTTATTGCAATCCATTCTCAGACAGTCTAAGCCTTCTTTCACAGAGGCACAGACTAATCACGCAAAGCCAGTCTGGATTTAGAGCAGGGCTGCCAACTTTGGGTGAGAGGTAGGAGTGAGAAATTGCGAGAGACCAAGCTCGAGGGAGCGTAGCGACAGAGGTGAGGGGGGAGGGAGGAGTGGGTGTCCCCCCTCCCATTGGTACGGAGCTTTTGCATTTTTCAGCTTGAAAATGTGCAATCTGGTGCATACTGTTGCGAGTCTTTTAACTTTCACTTCAATGCAATATTTATGCTTTAAATTGGATTAGCTCTGAATAAGGTTAGGCTAAATTACATTCCTAATTACATTCCACAGTGGAGCCAGGCTCTGATCAACAGGTGCAGCACATGAATGATCTCAGTATATTCATGTATGGAAACCAGATTATAATCAAACACTTGGCCCATGTTGACCAACCTGGGTCTCACTGCACACCTGGTACTACTGGCCCTGACTCCAGTTGCATACCTTCTCTCATTCCTGTCCCCGGGTCCAGCCCTACACCTGGCCCCCTATTATACCCTGATCACAGCCGATTACCTGCTTAGGTTCCCAGTGCTGAACACTCCCATTTTCCCAGCGATGATTGCACACCTAGTACTATTCCAGACCAGGACTCTGGATGCACACTTGGCCTTGCTCCTAACCACAGTATGCTGACAGTATATCTGGCCCACACATAAAGCCCCATATCTGACACCCTGGACTTAACCTATTACGTTCAATTCCACAGGTGCTTATCTAATGCGGTAATCTTTTATGGGGCACTTCACGGACCAAATTTTGTATAACAAAATTTGCTACAGCCATTGGCCTCCTTGTTATCTAACATGCTAGTTACTTTGTCAAATAAGTCATCAATTGGTTGAACACAATTTCTCATCCATAAAATTATACTCACTCAGCTATATAAGTATTCTGTTACCATTTCCTTCATTTTCCTAACAAACTGTCCAGAAGTCAGTTTCACCCCCAATATTTTCAGTATTTTGCTCTTCCTCTCAGCTATAGTCCAATAACTATATATTTAAGCAATATTATTCTACTAAATGTGATCTTGAGAGTACATCATGTTTTCTGTGGTATTAATAACACAACAATGATAAAAAGATCTTTGTTTGCACCTATCAACATGCATTCATTATTATATTACAGTTAATATGTACCGAGGGCAAATTTTCATTCCAATGCTCCCCATTCCCAATTACCTTTACATTGAAGTGATTGAAATCCAAGTGAAGTTTAAATGGCATCAGAAAAATAAAACCTCAGGAATGGATGATATTAATTATGTGGTTGGTTGGAGTCAGTATCAGCACAATTACTATATTAAACTTTGAATCTT
Organism: Raja brachyura; assembly: GCA_963514005.1. Next base: position 16,441,517 of record OY740807.1, on the reverse strand, counting down.
CAGATGGCCTGGTTCAAGCTAAAACTAAAGACAAATAATAACCTCCTCAAAATTCCCCTGCAAGTATCTCTGTCACTCCTTTAAAATATGCCCTTCTTTGAACAAGCTCTTAAACGTCACATCTCAATCAGTTTCCATCTGATTACACTCCTTGAGGATATTCATCTACGTGTTCAATTCATAAAACAACAAGATTGGGGACATTTCTATTCAACCTGTCAAAGGAATTTGGGGGTGGGGGGAGGGGGTTAGAAATAGTCAGTGAGGTAAACAAACATAATAGTTGAGTGACAAATGACAATAGTGCGATCTTCCCAATTTTTAACTGAAGGAAATAATGTGTTATCGGGGCTGCATGGTGTCACAGACAGCCTGACACCTTGCATGCCATTTTGATATTACACTTATCCCATCCCCCTGGATATTCCGGATTAATAAATTAAGGTTTTGTCAACTAATTACAAATCAGGCTAAATACAAATCAATAACTTTAGCCAACTCCAAAACACGAAGTGTTGAGCATTGGGATCCAGACATCACGGGCAACTGGCCGCAGTTCCCCGCTCACATCTGGCAGTGCTCTCTGTCTGAACCAGGGGCCACGGAGCGTTTTTGAAAGTGGGGACTTTTTGAAATTTGACGTATTAAAATCATGTTTTAGTGCATTGTAGAAGTATGATTTCAATGTTTTTTGTTTGAAGTATTTTTAAGAGGTAACTTTTTAGGGGGTAACTTTTTCCACACAAAGTGTGGTGGGTGTATGGAACAAGCTCCCAGAGGAGGTAGGGACTATCCCAACATTTAAAAAAACAGTTAGGCTGATACATGGATAGGACAGGTTTGGAGGGATATGGAACAAAAGCAGGTAGTGTAGCTGGGATATGTTGGCGGGTGTGGGCAAGTTGCGCTGAAGGGCCTGTTCTCACACTGTATCACTCTATGACCACATTATACCTTCACCATGCACGAATGCTTCAAAATCAAGTGGTTGAGTTTTATTGCCATATACTCAAGCATAGAAACGTAGAAAATATGTGCAGGAATAGGCCATTCGGCCTTTCGAGCCAGCAGTGCCATTCAATATGATCATGTCTGTTCATCTAAAATCAGTACCTCTTTCCTGTTTTTTCCCCCCATATCCCTTGATTTCATTAGCCCCAAGAGCTAAATGTGACTCTCTCTTGAAAACATCCAGTGAATTGGCCTCCACTGGTTTCTGTGGCAGAGAATTCCACAGATTTACAACTCTCTGGGTGGAGAAAGTTTTGCTCATCTCAGTCCTAACTGGCCCACCCTTTATTCTTAAACTGTGACCCCTGGTTCTGAACTCCCCCAACATCGGGAGCAATTTTCCTGCAGTTACAGTAAGTGAAAATCTAGCAGGCAAGCAGAATGCTTTCTCCAGCCACCCCCATTTGAAGTCCACTATCTTCCACCGTTTCTACCCAGTGCTTGGTACCTACTTCCAGCAGCCACTGGTTGTCCTCCAGGATGCACCGAGCCACAGCCTGATCCATGCCGGTCACCAGGGCAAATTCGGCACAGAGACTCTCACGCTAATCTATCCTTCCCACTCAACCCCATTCTCCTGCCTTCTCCCCAGAACCCTTGACACCTTTATTAATCAAGAACCTATCAATCTCCACCATAAAAATATCCCACCTTAAAAATGGTGGGTTTCCATGCTGTATCTTTCAATCAAACTCAATCATCCATTTGACCAAGTTGTTTAACTGAGCTAGTCCCACTTCACTGTGCCTGACCTAGATCCCTCCAAACCATTGAAACCTATATTTGTTTCAACGTCTCATAGTCACATTTGTACCTGCCTCCCCCACTTCCTCTGCAGCTAGTTTCATGTACGCACCACCCTCTGTGTGGATTTGTTTTTAAACTCCTTCCTCTCTCGCTTTTGAATCCTCTGCTCTTGGATCAAAAACATTGGCTATTGCCCCCCACCTCTCCAGCCTTGACCATGGCAGGGAGGGAGAGAGCAGAAGAGATCGGGGGGATGGGAGGGAAAGAAGGTGGTGAATCTGTGGAATTCATTGCCACCGAGGGCTGTGGAGGCCAAGTCAATGGGTATTTTTAGGGCGCAGATTAATAGATTCTTCATTTGTACGGGTGTCAGGGGTTTATGGGGAGAAGGGGGTTGAGGGAAAGGTAGACACAAAAAGCCGGAGTAACTCCGCGGCTCAGGCAGAGCATCTCTGGGGTAAAGGAATAGGTGACGTTTCGGGTCGAGACCCTTTCTTCAGATTGGGAGTCAGTGGAAAGGGAAACCGAGAGATATGAAAAGCTACATAGAACAAATTAATGAAAGATATGCAAAAGAAAAAGGCAGATCAAAGCCAGCAACGATGATCAAGGAAAGGTGGAGCCCACAATGGTCCATTGTTGGTGTGGGGAAGGTGATAACGAGTGATACAAACTCAGCAGGATGACAGTGAAACTAGTATGTGTAGGAAAGAACTGCAGATGCTGGTTTAAAATCGAAGATAGACACAAAATGCTGGAGTAACTCAGCGGGACAGGCAGCATCTCTGGAGAGAAGGAATGGGTGATGTTTCAGGTATTCTGAAACATCACCGATTCCTTCTCTCCAGAGATGCTGCCTGTCCCGCTGAGTTACTCCAGCATGTTGTGTCAATCTACGAGTGAAACTAGTTCGATGGTCTAGGGTGGATGAGATAGATCAGCCACGTTTGAACAGTGGAGTAGACTCGACGGGCTGAATGGCCTACTTCTGCTTCGACAATTTATTAACTTGTGAAGGCCTGAGGTTTAATCCTCACCCGACGGTTGATCTGTTTCTCACACCCGTGGAATCTTCCTGCTGGGTCGCAGGGCGGCGGGACGTCAAAGTTGGGGAGGGGGCACCCGGGGGATATGGGGGGGGGGGGGGGGAGGGGGTAAGTTCTGATCTCGATCCCGAGCTGCGGTGGCGTTCCCCAGCTGAACCTTGCATACACACGCACCCTTCTTCTGGGGATGAGTCAGAGGCAGAGAGTTTGAGGGATTGAGTCAGAGTCCCAGTCCCGAACACAAGGAACCGTGGCTGATTGCACTTCACTGGGTCAAAGATCGCCCCAGTATAGCTGACCTCAGCTCTTTCCAAAAAGACTGTAGTTTCGAGTCAATTAACCGGCTGGGAATGATCTCTGACAAGCAGCTCACGTGGGCGTATTGACTGCCAGGGAGCCAGGAGGAAATCTCAGCCTATGTTTTTATTCCACGGCCCAGCAGTTTAGGGCAATAAAACGGTAAACTTTAAACAGCAGTCCAGGACACCTCGCAATTAGCTGGCACATCTCACGCTGCCTCAGCAAGTCCGCCAGCACAATCAAAGACCAGTCTCACCCCGGTCACTCCCTCCTCTCCCCTCCCGGGGTGGGGTGGAGAGACCCCGGTTCGATCCCGACTACAGGTGCTGTTTCTACGGAGTTTGTAATTTCTCCCCGTGGGTTTCCCCCGGGTGCTCCGGTCTCCCCCACATTCCAAAGACGCGCAGGTTTGTAGGTTAATTTGGCTTTGGCTTTGATAGTGTGTGTAGGTTAATGCTAGTGTATGGGGATCACTGGTCGGTGCAGACTCGGTGGGCCGAACGGCCTGCTTCCAAACTAAAAAAAAACTAAACTCTCCCATCAGGCAAGAGGTACTGAAGTTTGAAAACGCACACCTCCAGATCCAGGGGCAGTTTCTTTGCAGCCTGTTACAGGGCAACTAGACTGTCCTCTCACCAGCTAAAGTGTTGTCCTGACCTCCCTTCATAATTGAAGACCTTCGAACAATCTTTAGTCAGACTTTATCAGACTTCAATGTTATATCTTGCACTAAAGTCGTGCCCTTTATCCCCAATCTGTGGACGACGTGATTATAATCATGTATAGCCTTTTCTTTGACTGGATAGGACGCAAACAAAAGCTTTTCACTGTAACCATATATAACCATATAACAATTACAGCACGGAAACAGGCCTTCTCGGCCCTTCCAGTCCGTGCCGACCATTTATTTTCCCCTAGTCCCATCTACCTGCACTCAGACCATACCCCTCCATTCCCTTCCCGTCCATATACCTATCCATTTTACTTTTAAATGTTAAAATCGATCCTGCCTCCACCACTTCTGCAGGAAGATCATTCCTCACAGCCACCACTCTCTGAGTAAAGATGTTACCCCTAAGCTTCTGTCCCTTAATTCTCATGTCATGCCCTCTTGTTTGAATCTTCCCTACCCTCAATGGGAAAAGCTTATCCACGTCAACTCTGTCTATCCCTTTCATCATTTTAAAGACCTCAATCAAGTCCCCCCCCTTAACCTTCTGCGCTCCAAAGAATAAAGACCTAACTTGTTCAACCTTTCTCTGTAGCTTAGTTGCTGGAACCCAGGCAACATTCTAGTAAATCTAGTACATAATACATTGGTACACGTGACATTAAACTAAAGTAAAGATAAACACCAAATGCCGGATAAATACTGGAGTAACTCAGCAGGTCAGGCAGCATGTCTGGGGGAAGCAATAGGTGGCGTTTCAGGTTGAGACTCGTTGAGACAAGTCGCTGCTTCAGACAAGACGGTATGTTGCTCCATCCAGTGGACCCCGGAGCCGGGTGGGGCAGAGTGTGGGAGAGGTGAATCAGATGGGGGAGATGAAGAGAGGAAGTCAGTTGGGGGACAGGGTTGGGGAGGGGGGGGGGGGAGGAGGGTTGGAGCTCCTCATCCACATGAACAGAGAACAGTACCCCACAGAAACAGGCCCTTCGGCCCACAATGTCCGTGACGAACATGTTGCCAAATGATAGTATTCTCCTCTGCCTGAACTTGATCCATATCTCTCCATTCACTGCGTATCCGCGTGCCTATCTAAAAGCCTCTGAAACACCACTCTCGTATCTACCTCCACCACCCTACCCCCGCTACACAGGGTAGCACTTTCCAGGCCCCCACCACACACTGTGTACATAAAATGCTTGTCCCACACATCTCTGTGCAATTTAAGTCTGTCCAACCTTTCCATATGTATGGTAGCACCCACCCCCCCCCCCCCCCCCCCTCTCGCCGACCCCCCCCCCCCCCCCCGGCTTTTCACCACCCTGGGACATCCCAGAAACAAGCGGGTAAACATCGTTCTGGCAGCTCAGGACTAGCACCCGACGGGGGGGGGGGGGGGGGGAGAGGGGAGAGGGGGGAAGTGGGGTTGCGGTGTGGGAGGGGTTAGGGTGTGGGGGAAATGGGATGGGGTGAGGTTTGGGAGGGGAGGAGTGGTGGGAGTAGAGGTTGGGGGACGAGGAGTAGTGGGAGGGGGGGGGGGGGGAGTAGGGTTTGCGGGGGGGGCAGTGGGTGAGGGGTAGGAGATGAGTAGGGAGGGGCAGTGACAGAGGGTATAGTAGGGTGTGGAGGGAGTAGGATACAAGGGGGGAGGGAATGGGGTTCAGGAGGGATGGGAAGAGTGAAGGCTTTAGGAGGGGATGGGAGGGCAGTGGGAGAGGGCAGGGGATGGAGTAGGGTACAGGAGGGTAGGAGAGGTGAGGGGAGGGGATGGAGTTGGGTTTGGGGGGGGGTGATGGTGTTGGGGGCACTATGACTCACCGGGCTCCTCACACATATATGAATAGAAGCCCTCGGACTTGAGCATGAGCAGCAGTGATCCCCAGCCCAGCAGCACGGCGGAGAAGAGCAGGTTTTCCAACACGGCGGTGCAGGCCATCCACCATCGCCGCCGGTGGGCTGTGGCCAGTGTGGGTGCCATCGTACCTTCTGGGATGGGGGTGGGGTCGCTGCGGGGGGCTTCGGACCTGGGAGAAAGGGGGAGGCAGAACGTTAGAGGCCACTGGAGCCATCCCCACACCACGTACTCCCCCCCCCCCCCCGCCACCAGCACTCACCCCCCTCCCTCCCCGACACGCCCCCTCTCCCCGCACCCCTCCATCCGCTTCTCCCAACACCCCTGCCGTCCCCCTCACCTCTCCCCCCGCCCACTCCCCTGACACGGACATTTCCCAACCCATCTCTCCTCGACCCCTCTGCCCGTTCCCACCTCTCCTTACCCCTTTGGCATCGAATCGCTTAATTAAAGATATTTGGGTGGGGGGAGATTAAAGAATTATTATCGCTGCCTATTGAGAGTCAGATCGCACACACAGACCCTCACAGGGGACCGATCCCCCCCCCCCACACAGACACCCACCCTCACAGGGGACCGATCATCCCCCCGCCCAAACCCCACACACACTGACCCTAACTGGGGGCAGCGGGACACTACGGAAAAGGTTCCAATTTCCTACCCTGGCTGCTACTCAGAGGCAGACACCCTCCGACCGGCCGGCACAGCTGATGAGAAAGAGGAACCAGTTACGTTCTCCTTCGCTTATATTGTGTCAGATTGTCCCAAACTGTCGTGGTCTGCATGTGACTCAGCGGTAAATGCTTAACTCAGCTCAGATTGCAAGAGTAATCCTCGTAAACTTTGCACAAGTTTTGCTGAACACATAGTTTTTCTGCCTCTGGTATCTAAACTGTGGTTTAGCCGACAGTGTCGGCAGCCAATCTCCGAGTCTCCACCGTAATAACTACGCCAAACTTGTAGACTTCGGTCTCTGATAAACTGATATTATATATATATATATATATATATATATATATATATTTTTTTTTTAATCTACTAAATCTTTATGGGATGCCCTTCCTGCATGTAATCTCTCTGAGCAGCCTCCTTGGATCCAATGACCAAATGAAGGACGCAAACGCTGTTCAACAAGAACATTGTTTTTGTCAACAGAGTGTTTGCTGCAGACTTCGCCAGGAGACTGTTTATTCCCCGGTCAGGAAGGGCCGATAACGCTTCTCCGCTGGAAGTGCCTCGCAATAGCTGATAGCAACTCTGGCCATGATTCTATTTGACTCAAATTGCCCCAAAAGGCACAAGCTCCCGTTGACCTTTGAACCACGAGATCGGCTCCAGCCGCCACCATTCTCTGAAGATAAGACGCAAAAAAAACCTGGAGTAACTCAGCGGGACAGGCAGCATCCCTGGAGAGAAGGAATGGGCGGCGTTTCGGGGCGAGACCCTTCCTTCTCGACCCGAAACGCCACCCATTCCTTCGCTCCAGATATGCCGCCTGTCCCACTGAGTTACTCCAGCATTCTGTGTCTGCAGAGTAACCCAGCATCTGCAGTTCCTTCCTAAACCATTCTTTGAAGGTTCAATGAGGTCTTCTGGTCCTCAGCCTGGGGATTGAGAGGGGGGGGTGGGGGTGGGGGGGGGGGGGGGGGAGGGATTATTGAGCAACGTGGAGGGGTTGGTTGACATGGGGAGCGATCCCTCTGACCCCCCCCCCCCCCCCCCCCCCCCCCCCACGCCATTGTGTGAAGACCGGGAGCTCTGGGCACCCCTACTTTGGGCAAGAGAACCTGTGCTTCTACCCGATCTATTCCCCTCATGATTTTGTACACTACATTCATCGAAGCTCCATGGAATAAAGGCATAGTCCACCCAATCTCTCCTCACATAGAAACATAGAAAATAGGTGCTGGAGTAGGCCATTCAGCATGCACACTTCATGGCGGTGCAGGATCGAAGGGCCAAATGGCCTGCTCCTGCACCTATTTGCTATGTTTCTATTCAGCCCTTCGAGCCTGCACCGCCATTCAATATGATCATGGCTGATCATCCAACTCAGTATCCCGTACCTGCCTTCTCTCCATACCCCCTGATCCCTTTAGCCACAAGGGCCACATCTAACGCCCTCTTGAATATAGCAAATGAACTGGCCTCAACTACCTTCTGTGGCAGAGAATTCCAGAGACTCACCACTCTCTGTGTGAAAAATGTTTTTCTCATCTCGGTCCTAAAAGATTTCCCCCTTATCCTTAAACTGTGACCCCTTGTCCTGGACTTCCCCAACATCGGGAACAGTCTTCCTGCATCTAGCCTGTCCAACCCCTTAAGAATTTTGTACGTTTCTACAAGATCCCCCCTCAATCTTCTAAATTCTAGCAAGTACACTCACACAGCGGATTCACCAGCCTGGTGAATCTCCACTGATCTCTATCTGAAACGTTTATGTCTAATTTCAGGGAAAGGGACCATGATTGTACACCATAGACTGTAATCTCACCAAATCCTATAATTGCTGTGAGAGATTGTTACTCTTTTGTTTATTTTGTTACGTGGACCTACTTGCAACAAGTCCAATGTATCATTTGTCTCCGCAATAGTCTGCCTCACCTGCGTGTTAGCTCCAGACAGCACAAGAACACCCAGCTACCTTGAAACATTAATGCTGCCCAATCATTTACCATTTCTGTTCCCTTTAACCTCATGTTTTCCACACATCGTGTTCCGTCTGCGTTATCTTTGCAAACTCGCACAGACCTTGAAACCTCCACACTTACATTTCCCCATCATCAGCCACTTTGTAAAATGTTCACTTTGGCTCCCAGCCAAACCAGTGGTCTTATTGGAAGTGGACCGTGTGAGGGGGAGAGACCAAAGCAGGGTCGGATTTCACTGGTTAGAACATACTACAGCACAGCATAGTAACAAGCCCTTCAGCCCACAATATGTGCCAAACTTGATGGCAAGTTAAACTAATCTCTGCCTGCATGTGATCCATATCCCTAGATTCCTACCATATCCTTGTGCCTATCCTAAAGCCTCTTAAATGCCACAAACCGTACCTGCCTCCACCACGCACCAGGCATCCGCCACCCTCCGTGCAAAAAACACATCTTCTTTAAACTTTCCCCCTCTCGCCTTAAAACCTATGCCCTCTAAGACATTTCCACCCAAGCAAGAAGGTTCTGACTGTCTACCTTATCTATGCCTCTCGTAATTTTATTTACTTCTATCAAGTCAAGTCTCCCCTCATCCCCCGACGTTCCAGAGAAAACGATCCAAGTTGTTCCAACCTCCCGAGAGGGCCAATACTGTCTAATCCTGGCAACTCTCTGGTAAACCACTTATGCACCCTCGCCAACGCCGCCACACCCTTCCTGTAATGGGGTGAACAGAACACTTCACAGTACTCCAGTAGTTCAAGAGAGTTTGATTTAGCTCATTGGGCTAACGGAATCAAGGAATGTGGAGAGAAAGTAGGAATGGGGTACTGATTTTGGAAGATCAGACGTTGTCATATTGAATGGCGGTGCTGGCTCGAAGGGCCGAATGGCTGACTACCGCATCTATTTTCAATGTTTCGATGTTTCCGTTTCCAGTATAAGCCATGGATCCAGTTACTCGAGGAGAATGCAACAAGGTGACTTAATGGTCTCCCCAAAGACAAGGTTAGATTTCTTCCGGGTTGGCTCTTATGTGTGTGGGCCGGGAAATTGGAGGGAGGGGTGGGTGAAAGGTGGTATATGGACTGACGGAGAGGATGTGTGCAATCAATGTGTAATGAAGGTTGACTGACTCCAATGAAGGGTGACATGGTGTTCAAAGGATGGAGACCCAATGGCAAGTGTTGGAGGTAGCAGGTCTCAAAGGTGGAGGCACAAGGAACCGCAGATTGTGGAAGCTTGACCAAAACACAAAGTGCTGGAGGAACTTAGTGGGTCAGGCAGCATCTATGGATGGAACTAACAGGCGATGTTTCAGGTCAGGACCCTACTTCAGACGGATTTTAGTAGTGGGGGGGGGGGGGGGAAGGAAAGCTTGAAAAGAGATGAGGGAGCAGGACAAAGCCTGACCAGAGGGTTACACAAAAAGCTGGAGAAACTCAGCGGGTGCAGCAGCATCTAAGGAGTGAAGGAGATAGGCGACGTTTCGGGTCGAGACCCTTCTTCAGACCCTTCTTCAAAGCCTGACCAGTGATTGGTGGATACAGATGAGGGGGGAGGGTAGTCATTGACAGATGGGTGGAGTATGTGACAAAGGCTTGAGGTGAAAAGGAGACAAAATTGTGTCAGATCAGGAGAGATGTGGCACAAAATGTAAAGCTGGAGGAGGGATAGAGGTGAAAGCGGACAAGGAGGGAGAGGGGGTGGAATAGTGGAAGAAATGGGTGCCCACTGGGAATGCGTGAGGGATATGGAGGTTGGGGCGCAGGTGCAATTAAGCAACTTTTCCATTCCGAGTCTAGTCTGTGCCTGGAATGAGCTGCCAGAGAAGGGGATCCAATTCTTTTCAAAAGACATTTGGGCAGATGTATGGATGTGAAGGGTATATTGGGCTGTGGGCCAAGCATAGGCAAATGGGAATGAGTCCAGAATACCAACTTGGTCGGCATGGACAAGGTGGGCCGAAGGGCCTGTTTTTGTGCTGCATTTGTTGCTATATATATATATATGAAGTTTTGTGAAGTGGAAGCAGTTCAGGAAAGTGTCCCCATACTGAAGATCCTGAGAGGCTGGGTGAACAGAGGAAATGCCCCATGGTTTACCAGAATGTTGCCGGGATTGAGAGTGTATTAGCTATAAAGAGAGGTTGGACAAACTTGGGTTGTTTTCTCGGCAGTGTCAAAGGTTGAGAGGATACTGGATAGAAGTATTCAGCTTTTGAGAGGCACAGGTAGGGCGGACAGTCAGAGCCCTTTTCCCCAGGGTGGAAACGTCAAAGACTAGAGGTCACAGCTTTTTGAGGAGAGCAATGTTTAAAGGAAATGTGCAGGGCAAAATGATTTTTTATCTTTTAAACAGAGAGAGTGTGTTGGCTGCCTGGAAAACACTGCCAGGGGTGGTGGTGGAAGCAGATACAATGGTGGCATTTAAGAGGCTTTTAGATTGGCCCATGGATATGAAGGGGATGGAGAGATATGGATCGCATGCATGCTGAGGAGATTAGTTTAACTGCATCGTGATTGGCATGGACATTGTGGGCTGAAGGACTTGTTCCTGTGCTATTGTGTGTAGAATCATGAACCAGGGTCACCAGGGTCACTGTTTACATGCGAGGGGTTTGCCATTTAAGGCTGGGCAGAGGTAGAGGTTGAGGGGGGGGGTGAAAGGTTAAGGGTTGGAGATGATGTGGGGTCACTATCAGATCTCACTGCGTGGAGAGCAGGATCCAGGGGCAGCTAACCAACCTACTTGTTCACCAAGAGAGGTTGTAAGGGGGGTAGGGTGGGGTTGGGAGGGGTGGGCTGGGTGTGGGGTGGTCGGGTTCAGAAGGAGGATGGGCAGGAGACATGTGGCGACGGAGAGGGTCAGGGGAGTGGCAGTGGTCTGTGTGTGTCTTCCCACATCGAGACCCTCCTCCTCCTCTCCCCCCCCCCCCCCTCCACATCCCTCACCCTCTCCTTCCCCATCTCCCATCCCAGGAGTGAGTTCACAGATTCCTGGTTGATTGCCTAATTTAATGCCCCAGTCCCTGCACCCCCACCCCACTGTCCCGTGTACTCCTGTATCCACATAGAGCCCAGCCCCAAACATGGTCAACACTGTCCAGCGATGAAGAATACGGGGCTCGGCGCCAGGATAGGTTGGATGGGGGGGGGGGGGGGTCTGACAGATTGTGGAGCGGGTCCGACAGGGGTTGGAGCGGCGGGGAAGGGGACAGGTATATGCCGCGGGGAGGGAGGGGGGGGGGGGGCAGGTATTGGTGCAGGGACGGTGGGGAGATGTAGATGCGGGAGGTGCGGCCCCTGGGGCGACCGCAGAGCCGCCGGCAGCCCACTGGGGAACGGGCTCGGCGTCGGACAACTAGCCCTCTCCCCGACCTGCGGGTCAAATACCCCAGACCACCCCGGGTCCCGCACTCACTCACCCCGACACCCTCACCCACCCGCCGACTCCCCTCCGTCTCCTTAACCATTCACCCCCCTCGCCCCTTCCCTGTTGACTCTTTCACACTCACCCTCCCCCAGTCACCCCTCTCTCCCGCCACCCTTCCACCTCTATTAGGTCCCCTCATACCTCTCCCCGCTTCATTCCGTACTCCTTAACCCTCCCTCCCGATCCGATACCAATCCGAAGTCCCCAATCCCCCCCCCCCCCCGAACCCCATCACCCTCTCCACATCATTTCGGCTGTCCACCCTCTCTCATGCCCCCTCCTCCTCTCTGTCCCCCCCACACCCTCCCTCCTCCCTCTTCCCCACTCCCTCTCTCATACTTCCTCCCTCTCCCTCTCCTTCCCCCCTTATCTCCCCATCCTCTCATTCCCTCCCTCCCACTTTCTCTCTCCCAATCCCTCTCACCCTCTCTCTCTCTCTCCTCATCCCCTGTCATCCACTCTTCATCCCTCTCACTACCTCTCCCTCACTCACTCTCACCCTCATTCCCTCTTCCCCCCATCACCGCCTTCTCTCCCCATCCTCACACTCCCTCTCTCCCCCCACCCCCACCCCGACCCCGTTTTTCTCCCCCCTAGCACAGCCTGTAAACACTGCGGACAACCGCCCCCCCCCCTCCCCTCCCCTCCCCTCCCTGCTCTCCCCTCCTCATTCCCCATTCTCCTCCCTCCTCCCCCCCGGCCAGTGCCCCATGCACCACTGTCACCGCACCATCTCTCCGCAGTGACTGCCGGCAGCTCCCGGGAGGGGCAGCGCCTGGACCCGCTCACCTGCGGCGTGGGCCGGGCAGCGCGATCCTCTCCTCCTCCTCCTCCTCCTCCTCCTCCTTCCTTCCTTCCTTCTTTCCCCCACTCTCTCGCCCTCTTTCCTCTTCTCTCTTGCCCCTCTCGCTGGCTCTTCTCTTTCTCTCTTTCCCCCTTTCCTCTCCGCTATTTATTTCTCTCTCCTCCACGTTCCTCGCCGCCCACCCGCCCTTCATTGGCCCTCGCCACCAACCCCGGCCAATTGCAGGGACGTTAGCGACAAACTGCGGCCAATCCGCAGAGCGAAGCGCGGAAAAACAACCTGAAAGGGGCGTGGAGCTGGGATAGAGGGAATGAGAGAAATAGGAAAAGGAGCGAGAATGCAGAGAGAGAGAGAGAGAGAGGGGGGGGGGGGGGAATTGAGGGGGGGGATGGGGAGATGGTTGGTGCAATAGAGAGAAGGAGGCAATGGAGAGATGTGCAGAGCGATGAAGGGATACGGAAAAAAAAACAGGCCCTTCGGCCCATCCACTCTATGCTGACCATCAATCCCGCCATAATACTGTCACTGACCACCACACAAGGGGCTTTTACAGCCGCCATTGGGTGTCACAGTGTCGCAGCGGGTAGAGCTGCTGCCACACAGTGCCTGAGACCTGGGTTGGATCCTGACCTAGGGTGCTGTCTGTGTGGAGTTTGCACGTTTTCCCTGTGACCGCATACGTTTCATAAGTGATAGATACAGAATTAGACCATTCGGCCCATCAAGTCTACTCCGCCATTCAATCATAGGTGATCTATCTCTTCCTCCTAACCCCATTCTCCTGCCTTCTCCTCATAACCCCTGACACCCGGGCTTCCGCCGGCTGCTCCGGTATCTTCCCATATCCCAAAGACATGCGGGTGCGTAGGTCAAATGACCTTGGTAAATTGCCCCTAGCGTGTAGGGAGTGGATGAGATAATGTTGACCTGGTGTCTGAATGGGTGATCGATGGTTGGCGTGGACTCGATGGGCTGAAGGGCCTGTTTCAAAGCTGCAAAGTGATGGCTGCTGGGGAACAAACAACAAAAATAACACTGGGGAGAATTGTCCTTGACACTGACCTTTGACATGGAACCCTGGCACTGACCCCCTGGCACTGACCCCCCTGGCATTGACCCCTGGCACTGACCCCTGGCACTGACCCCTGGCACTGACCCCCTGGCACTGACCCCTGCTACTTGTCGCTGATCCTTGAAAGTTAAGTTCTGTCACTAACCTTTAACACTGATCCTGACCCCTGACCCCTGGTGCAGGGTCAGAGAGTGGACAAATCCACAGCCAGATTGCTGGATCTACGTTGGATTTGGCCATGTGTGACCCGACACCCTCACTGGCACCAAACACAGCCGACACGCCCACAGATCCAGCACCTGGTCGTGTAAGGAGGGGACGCTGAAGCCCACCCTTCAGTTCATGAGACAGTGGCTGATCTGCAACCTCAGCCCTGGGACCACCAGCTTCAAGAACATCTGCTTCCCTGCAATCATCAGGCTCTTGAACATTGCACAACACTAACCTCAACTTTGGACGTCCTTTGGTTGCACTAGGAAGATTGTTTTGCACTAGTATCCTGGTTATTCAATTATTAAATATTGATTCATTATATATTATCGGTGTGCATTGTGCTTACGGGCCTGTTGTGCCGCTGTAATTGAGAGTTGATACACATGACATTTGGCTCTTGCCGTCCCCTGGTGACTCCTGACATTGAGCTTTCACACCCCCTCATTCACCAACCCCTGCCTTAAAGATATCCAAACTGCCCTCATTACCCTCCGAGGAAGAGATTCACAACCATCTGAGAAAAAATATATCACTGTATCTCTGCCATAACACAAAGTGCTGGAGGAACTCAGTGGGTCAGGCAGCATCTGTGGAGGGAACGGACTTTTGATTTTAAAGATACAGCGCGGAAACAGGCCCTTTGGCCCACCGAGTCTGTGGCGACCAGTGATCATCCCGTACAATAACACTATCCTACACACTGGGGATAATTTATAATTTTACCAAAACCAATTAACCTACAAACTTGTATGTCTTTCGAGTGTGGGAGAAAACCGAAGCACGCGGGAAAAATCCATGCGGTCACAGGAAGAACATATAAACTCGATAAAGACAGTACCCATTGTCAGGATCGAACCCGGGTCTCTGGCATTGTAAAACAGTTACTCTACCATTGCGGCACCGTGCGGCCCTAAAACGTTCACATTCACATTCACATCACATTCCACCTTCTGCAATACCATGTCTCTGTCATAAATGGGCATTTAAAAATGATTGCTTTTAAACAGCAAGCCCTATTTCTCAATTCCCCCCAACAAGAGGAGAGATCCTCTCCATGTCTCCTCTGTCAGGACACCCATCTTAGACAGTTCGATTGTCATTCTACGCTCTCAAACTCCAATGGATACAAGCTGACTGCTCACTGAAGACCAGCTATAACATTGGCCTGAAACCAGCCACCATGGCTCTCGCTTTGTGAACCGAGCTCTGTCTCCATGAAGCCAAGGATCCTCTCCCAGACACCTACTCGTACCACCCCTGGACAATGGCTCCACCAGCGAACATCAGCAATATGTTGCCTCAGGAGATCTTCTGTCCACGTATCCCAGCCTCCCCTCCCACTGCCCGAATCCCACACGGGCCAAGTCAACCTCCCGGTCAAAGTTTCCGGGCTGGACCCGCTGACTGGATCCATCATCTCATCCTGCACGGCCCAATGTTCTTCCAATGGTGACTCCGCCCTTTCTCTCTGGTCCCGTCCCTTCCCACTCACGTCTGTGACCCTTCAGCCACCCTCCGACACTTGGTCAGCTTACAATTGCCCATTCCCAAAGGTACCAGCTCAGCATGGATGCATTGTCCCGTTACCCCCCCCCCCCACACATCCCACACCAGGAGGGGCTACGATCCCTCCGCTCATCCTTGAGCTGAGGCCCCACCAGCTTCCCCCCTCCCTCCTCCCCCCTCCCCCTCTGGCTGAACTTGTTCAACAACTTCTTCAATTCCACCCCCCTCCTCCAGATCAAAGGTATTGCCATGGAAACCCACACTGGCCCAAGCCGCTCCCATCTCTCTGTGTGGAGGACAGTGTGTCAGTATTCTGGTGTTATAATTACAGGGAAAGTGCAGGTACAAAAAGTGCAAGGTGTGCTATGGGGTATTGCGAGATTGAGACTGTACCCTCGATACAGTCTCAAGAGTCTGGATACAAGCATTTGTACCTTCGGCCTGACAAGAGAAGGAAGAAGAGGGAATGACCAGGGTGGAAAAGGTCATTGATTATGTTGCCTTCTCTCCTGAAGCAGCGTGGTGTAGATGGAGGGGGAGGGTGGTGTGTGTGATGGACTGGGTTACACCCAGTACTCTGTAGTTTCTTGAGGTTTTGGGCAGGACAGTTGCCAAACCAAGTAGTGATGCATTGTGATAGGATGACGTTCACGGAGTACCTGTAGAAGTTAGAGACATGGTTGTGAAGAAGGGTCTCGACCCGAAACGTCGCCTACCTCCTTCGCCCCTTAGATGCTGCTGCACCCGCTGAGTTTCTCCAGCTTTTTGTGTAACCCCCAAAGTTAGAGACATGCTGAACATCCTAACCCCTGCTTCAACAGCCCATTGTATGCAAATGTACAGCGATGGATGCAAATTCCTTCGCAGTAAGAGATGGTGATGAATTCTCCTTTTTGGTGTTAGTGGGAATGCGCTGAGAACAAAGTTGTGTGGGGCTCCTATGTTACGGTGGTGTGGAGGTCCAGGGGGATTTCATTGACTGCAGATGTCCAGAGATTGTGTAAGAGCTGAGGCAACTCTGTACAACTGGCTGAGTCTCTCCTGTTCTCCACGCCTGCACGTTTCTGCCCCAGCCTTCCCCATTGCCCTCTCCTTTGTCCACCCCTCACTGCAGTTAACAAGCCTTCTTGACCTTTGGTCATCGACTGTCTGATCTCCATCTGATCAGACATTTCCTTCGGCCTCTACCCCTCTCCCTTCCCTGCACTGAAACATTCTTCTAGTCCTGTTGCTAAATCAATGGTCAGAAACGTTAAATTAAAAACAGAAAATGTTGAAATGTCAAGGACAAGGTGAGAGGGGCAAAGTTTAAAGGAGATGTGTGGGGCACTTTCCTTTACACAGAGGATGGTGGGTGCCTGGAACATGCTTTCAGGAGGGGTGGTGGTGGAGGCAGATACCAGAGTGGGATTTAAGAGGCCTTGGGATAGGCACATGGATGTGCAGGGAAAGGGGGGCTACGAATCACGTGCAGGCAGAGAATAGTTAAACTTGGCATCACGCTCAGTACCGAAGGGCCTGTTCCTGTACTGTTCCCTGTTCTATGAAAACACTCAGCAGGTCGGGCAGCGGCTGTGGAGGGAGGAGCAGAGTGGTCGTTCGGGGGGTATATTTCAGATCCGCAGAGCCTGCTTTCCTGAGACTTGTGGTGTGCTTCCCACGGTGACCTTGGGCCAACAGGAGGCAGAGACAAGCAAATCTTCAACAATCAGCACACTCTGTCCTCTCTGATCCCCCCTACACTAGGCTCCACAGCGGGTGTTATTACAAACATCAACCTAAGATGCTGTACACAGATTGCTCCAGACTTGGCAAACAGATTCTGACCTTTCTGCCATTTCCTCACATCCCCGAAGACAGTAATCTCTCTTGGGCAAAGTTCACAGTCCCACAATCAGTCCCTTCGGCCCATCACTATGCTGTCCACTTTTGCTCATTTACACCAAACCCATTTGCCAGCATTAGGATCTGTGACTTCCCTACTGAAGTCAATGCCTAAATGCTTCATAAATATATCTATTTCCAAATATATCTATTCCAAATAAATATATCTATGGCAAGTTCCAGATCTCAACCACTGACTCTCGGTCTATAACAAAGCTTTCTCCTCCGATCCCTGTTCAATCTTCACATTTTAAATCTGTGCCCTGTTAAAACACAGAACAGTGCAGGAACAGGTCCGCCTCTTCCTTAATATCTGCACTGTGAGATGGGCGGCGAGGGAGCGCCGCGGGAGGATGAGCCGCGCGGTAGGGGTCGGCGAGGGAGCGCCGCGGTGTGGGAGGGATGGGGACGGCCAGGGAGCGCCGCGGTCCCGGGAGAGGGGGCAACGAGGGAGCGCCGCGGCAGGGAGGATGACATTGCTTTTGGTGCTGTCTGCGCTGTTGTTTTCGAGCGCTGCGTCGATTCAGCAATTCCAGATGAGAATGATTGCCGCCAGTGTTTAGCTAAACTGTGGAGACCTCGGGCCGCCGCTGATAGGTGAGAGCTCAAAAGGTCAAGCGGTAGGTGGCTCCATCAACAATTTGCAGGTATCCAGGCAAACAAGTCGGGCTGGGAGTGAGGAAAGTGCCTTCCGCTGTTTACACAGCGTCCCCTGAATATACACAGGGCCTGTTATTGTCGATGACACACGCAAGGACAGTTAATCCCGACAACATACTCGGCCAGTTATTCATTACAATATACCAAACACACTGGCGAAGAGACTCTCGGAAATGCACTCACATGAATAGCTGCCCTTTGCAGCTGCTGTGAAGATGCCACTGGGAACATTATAGATCACAAGTGTGTGTGTGTGTGTGTGTGTGTGTGTGTGTGTGTGTGTGTGTGTGTGTGTGTGTGTGTGTGTGTGTGTGTGTGTGTGTGTGTGTGTGTGTGTGTATGTGTGTGTCTGTGTGTGTGTGTGTATGTATGTGTGTGTGTATGTATGTGTGTGTGTCTGTGTGTGTGTCTGTGTATGTGTGTGTGTGTATGTGTGTGTGTATGTGTGTGTCTGTGTGTGTGTCTGTGTGTGTGTGTGTGTGTATGTGTGTATGTGTGTGTGTATGTATGTGTGTGTATGTGTGTGTGTGTGTGTGTGTGTGTGTCTGTGTGTCTGTGTGTGTGTGTAATTGTCATATTGTACTGACCACAGAACAATTAAATTCATACTTACAGCAGCTTAATAGGTCCATGTTCGTGATATAAAAATGAATACTTTAAAAATATTCAGTAATTAAATAACCGCAACCAAAGACAGTCCATAGAAGGTGACAGTTGCTGAGGCCAGCGTGGTGCAGTGTTAACAGTGCAGTGGCCCCCGTGTATTTTTTGTTAAAAAGCAAAATAAACTTTATTTAGAACTTTAAAAATGTGCAAAACAAGAACTGTGCAAAATTTATTTTGACATTTCCAGAGTCTGTACATACGTTAATGAGTGTGGTATTAGGTAGTGTACATGTGTTTATCACTGCCATTAGCAGCCCCTGTCACCACAGCGTGAGGCGAATGCAGACCCATGGTGCAACATTATCCATTCCCGGAGTTGACGTCGGACACTAGGATTTAACGAGCCAAATGTTGATGAGTATTGAATTCCTTTTCTCCAAGTGTTTGTAACCAGGCCCGTTTCCAGCGCACCCATACAGGCCGTTCTGTCCAATTATTATTCAAAGTTGCTGTGAAGTTGGTGTAAACAACCCAGCCTTTAACTCCCGGCACATCTCAAGTGTGTCTCTGCCTCCAACCCTGTTTACGTGCACCTATTCGAAGACTTGGCCCACTTCCCGAGCAGACAGTGCTGACTTGTCCTGTGAAAGGGATCCCTCATTCACCTGCTCGCTGTGAACCAGCCCCTCGGTCTCACCTCTGTTCTCAGTACAATCCTTCATTCATCTCCACAGCTCCCAGTCACCTGTGTAGCTCACAACAAATATGCATTTCCACAGCCCATCCCTTATCCCAGCACTCAGAGCCAACAGTTTCTGATTGTGTGCAGTCAGCTGCGGTGGGAAATTCAGCAGGAAATTTGCACAAAACAGGTCCTATCAATCCCTTCTAAAGCAGGTTAGCTATTCTTCCTGCTGTGAACTGGGAAATAGACAATGGCCCAGGTCGCATAGACAGGCACTCACCTCCACATAACATCAATCTGACAATGGAAACCAATATTCATTGTAACATCATCCAAAAAACAGCCTCTCCCCAACACATGGCACTCCCTCAACGCCCCTCCTGCAGTGCGTCGCTCCCTCATTGCTGCTCCCTCCCATGGCACGGCGCTTCCTCACAGCCCCCTCCTGCAGAGTGGCCCTTCCTCACCGCCCCTGCAGCAGTGTGGCGTTCCTTCAGGTGTTGTATTTTGATATGTTTGACTCGACTCATTACATAGTGTCAGAGAGTGAGTCTTACCTACTCTGTTCACGTTTATCGGGGTTTGTTTTTATTAATTAGTTTATGTGCCAGTTATCTGTATCATGGCAAACTCGTCTTGCCGTCCTAGTCCTCTGATCTTTGACTCTGACATTGCTGAACGCTGGCGTCTTTTCAAGCATGACTACACTCACTATGTTTGCATCGTTCATCGCAACGACCCCCCTGATGTGTGTGCTTCCATATTGCTCAGTTTAGCGGGCCCTGAGGCAATGAATCGTGCCGACAATTTCACATTTGAGCCTGCCGTTTTGGATGCTAATGGACAGGTCCTAGTGCCTGCAGAGATGATTGATGACCCTGCCATCTTGCTGGCAAAGTTCAGACAGTTGTGTGATCTGCCCTCGAACTACATTGTTGAACAATCCAAGTTTTATGCTCGAATGCAACAGATTGATGAACTGATTGAACGTTTTATCAGCGACTTAAAGCACATGGCAGCACACTGCCAATTCTGTGATCTGTGCGAAGAACTCATCTGTGACAAGATTGTTGGAAGTATGCTTGATAGCAAGTTAAGGGGTGGACTGTTTCATAACACTGACCTAATCAAGCAGACCACGCCCGTCGGATTGCAGAGATAACATCTTCTCACACTAAATCTGTGCCCTCTGGTCAGCGTTCACAGTATAGTGTCAATCTTACAGACACCTCCTCCCATAGCACCTCCTCACAGCCGCTCCCAACCCTCGCCTGCCTGGCAGCAGAGAGGATCTGCTGTTCGATGTCAAAATTTCAACTATTTTCATGGTATGGGTCGACTGTTCTATATTGATTATGGTAAAACCTGTAACTTCTGCAAGAAGTTAAACCAGTTTGCTAGATGCTGCCTTTCCCGTGCGACTCAACCAGCTCCAAGGACAAGCCTCCACCTGTTACAACATGATCTTGCTGATAACGAATTTCAAGAGCCTGACTTGCCATTCCCCGCTCAGCTCTCAGAAAGTACAGATACCAGCTCTGCCATCCACTCTCTCCTCCCTTTGTCTAATGAGCAACTTGACCCTGAGGCAACCATGTTTGTGAATAACAGGTCATCGCAAATGTCCTCGTTCTTCAGAGAACGGGGTTTCCCCTCCCCCACTATAGATGAGGCTCGCACCAGGGTCTCCTCCATACCCCGCAACACTGCCCTCTCTCCCCATTCCCCCACTCACAACAAGGGCCGAGTCCCCCTGGTCCTCACCTTTCACCCCACCAGCCAGCGCATACAACAGATAGTCCTCCGCCAGTTTCGTCACCTCCAACGTGACCCCTCCACTCGCCACATCTTCCCATCTCCCCCCCTGTCTGCCTTCCGCAAAGACCGCTCCCTCCGCAACTCCCTCGTCAATTCTTCCCTTCCCTCCCGCTCCACTCCTTCCCCGGGCACTTTCCCTTGCAACCGCAAGAGATGCTACACTTGTCCCTTCACCTCCCCCATCCACTCCTTTCAGGGACCCAATCAGTCATTCCAAGTCCGACAGAGGTTCACCTGCACCTCCTCCAACCTCATCTACTGCATCCGTTGCTCCAGATGCCAGCTGATCTACATCGGTGAGACCAAGCGGAGGCTGGGCGATCGTTTCGCCGAACACCTCTGCTCGGTCCGCAATAACCAACCCGACCTCCCGGTGGCTCAGCACTTCAACTCCCCCTCCCACTCCGTATCCGACCTCTCGGTCCTGGGCCTCCTCCACAGCCAGAGTGATCAACACCGCAAGTTGGAGGAACAGCACCTCATATTCCGCTTGGGGAGTCTGCATCCTCTGGGCTTAAACATTGAATTTTCTCAATTCTGTTAACCCAGACTGCCTCCCCCCCCACCTCTCCCTCAGCCCTCTGGCCCTGACATTCCTTCTCCATCTCCCCCCCGCCCCCCCCCCCAGTCGCACTAGCTTCTCATTTTCACACCACAAACAGCTTACAATGGCCTGCTTCCTTTATCACCAATACTTTTTTGCATATCTTTCACTCATTGTTCCTTATCTCTCCACATCACTGTTTATATCTCTCGTTTCCCTGATCCCTGACCAGTCTGAAGAAGGGTCTCGACCCGAAACGTCGCCTATCTCCTTCGCTCCTTTGATGCTGCTGCACCCGCTGAGTTTCTCCAGCTTTTTGTGTAACCCTTGTGAATAACAGACCTTGATCACTGAGGTTGATACGGGCGCCAAATGCAATGTCATCTCATTATCAGAGTTTAAAAAGATTTAAAGAACCGCGCTCTTATCTAGTAGAAGAGGACGGAGCCATTTACAGATGCAACCGTCAACATATCCTTCCAGTGAAGGAACCGCGCCCTGCGACTCCATACCCATTTACAGATGCAACCGTCAACATATCCTTCCAGTGAAGGAACCGCGTCCTGCGACTCCATACCCAGATGTCTCGCGTTTCGTGTACCCTCCCACTGCCGGTCCTGCTGCCCCACTGTCAGCAAACATTTCCACCATGGCCTCCCCACGGTGTTTTGCACCCAGCTCACCTATCTCATCACTTCCCCGGTCATTTCCCCCAATCCCTCCCCGGTATCTTCTCTGGTAAAATGAGGTGAGGCAGATTCATACCGCACATGCGCCGGACGGGTCAGCAGGCCACCCATTAGATACGGTGATTTTGTGTAACTATACAAACTTCCCCATATGCGTTATTAACGTTCCGCCACCTATATTGCTTAACCACCGATGTTTTCTTTTGTTTCTACACGGAAAGATGTAGATTGGATATTTCCCACTAGCCAATTGTAGAGGTTGTTAGTAGTGACTCCGCCTAATATGCGTTTTATATTAACAGGAGATTGCCTACGCCAGTCGGTATGAGTAGCTGCTAGGAAATGTAATGTCCTGCAGTTCAATGCTGTAAGTAGATTTAATAAATATGTGTTGTATTTTGATATGTGTTTGACTCGACTCAATACACCTTAATACTTTTCAAGATACCCTATACCTCCTCCTCCTTAATCTCAAACTCCCCTCATATATTAGTATTCCTCACACTGATCTCACTGTCTTCCACATCCCTCTTCTTGGAGAATTCGGATACAAAGCACTAATTTAATATTGCACCTACATCCTCTGATTCCAAGCACAAATTTGCTTATCTTTGAACAATCTTACCTTCTCCCTAATTACCTTAATGTTCGTAATGTACACATAAAAACGTCCTGTGATGCTCCATAATCCCAGTTGCCAAAGACATTTCATAGCCCCATTTGGCCATTATAATTCCCTGCTAGAGTTCATTCCTGCTTATATTGCTCAAAGGCCTTGTCTGATTTCATCTTTGTAAACCTTTCATTAAATTCCTTTTTTTTCCTATTTGACAAAATTTACAACCTCTTTGTTCATCCAAGGTCTGCTTACCGTGCCATCCTAGTCCATCCTCCTCACTGGAACATGCTGGCCCTAAACTCTGATCACCTGGTCTTTAAACATCTCCCACATGTAGTTGCCCAATTGCAGCTGCTCCCAATGTACTCTCCAAATGGGCCTGTCCCACTTAGGCAATTTTTTTAGCCAACTACAGGCGACTAGTTTGTCGCCACGTTCGCCGGTGGTCGCCGGGAGTCGTCTCCTCAGTCGCATAAAAAGTCGTAGCGTCTTTCTGGTCGCCGCTAAATTTTCAACATGTTGAATAATTTTCGGAGACAGTGGGTTTGACACCAATGAGCGTAGCTTGACTTCTCCTGACGTAGGTGCTGTCGTAGATTGTCACCAGGATGACGTAGGTTGTTGACGGTTTTTTGCCGATCTGCTACGACGATAGCAGTTGCCTAGAAAATCAGCGTGGGACAGGCCCATAAACTCCTGCTTAATAATGTTAGTAATAATGATAATAATAATGATTACCCCATTTTAGTACTTTCCCCCAAGATCCAGACTTATCCTAATTCATGACTATCTGAAATCTTATGGAGTTGTGATCAGTATCCCCAAAATGCTCTACCACTGAAACACCAGTCACCTGGCCAGGCTTGCTTCTCAATACATGTTCCCTCCTCTATTTGGACTGTCCACATACTGTTTCAGGAAACCCACTTATAGTCACAGAGTCATACAGAGTGGAAACAGGCCCTTCGACCCAATTAGCCTATACCGACCAACACGTCCCCTCTACACTAGTCCCACTCTCCCGTGTTTGGCCCATATCACCCTAAACCTGTCCCTTCCATGTACCTGTCTATTTGTTTCTTAATCGTTGCAAAAGTGCCTGTCTCAACCACCTCCACTGGCAACTTGTTCCCTACACCCTTTGTGTGAAAGAAATTACCCCTCAGATTCTTATTAAATATTTCCCCCTTCACCTTAAACCTATGTCCTGTGGTTGGCAATCCTTGGATACACTTAACCAATTCTTCCATTTGCCCTGGGAGGGGTAGGTTTTGCTTGGGGGGGGACATTTACCCTGGGAATAGGTGTTGTCCTGAGAGCTTGAGGGGCTAGGGGAATCAAGGGATATGGGGAGAAGGCAGGCACGGGTTACTGATTGTGGACGATCAGCCATGATCACAATGAATGGCGGTGCAGGCTCGAAGGGCCAAATGTCCTTCTCCTGCATCTATTTTCTATGAGCGGGCATTTGCCCAGGGAATAAAGATTTGGCCCAGTAGTAGGGATTTGCCCCAGATTCAATGGCCCAGGCACTGTCTCTGTCACAGTAACACTGTGTAGCACACTCTATTTATTTTCTCTCTTGCACCACCTGTTGCCCTCATGGGATCTGCATGGAGAACATGCAAAACAATGTTTTTCATAGGATCTCAGTACATGTAACAATAACAAACCAATACCATGAAAGACTCCCGAGGCCTTTTCTCCATCTACAACGCCCAGGCCTGGTGCCTGAGGAATATTCTCCACTCTCCCGGGTATGTGCGTCTCCAACAATGCTCAGGAAGGTTGACAATATCCAGGACATTTAGCCACTTCATCGGCACCCCGTCCACACCAGACACCTGCTCACTCCACCCCCAGTACACTGTTGCCACATAGTGCATCATCTACACCCTGCACTGTGATTACTCACACAAGCAGCTCTGACGTCCCAAAACCCACAGGATCGCTGGCCAAGGCGGACCAGGCCAGTCGTGCACCACTGGCAGGATCTCCTCCACCCTGCACAACTACCATCTACCTCATTAGAGACCCTTGGATCCTTTCATCAGACTTTACTGGCCTTTATCTTGCATTGAACGTAATTCATATTATTGCCTTTATCATGCATCTGTGCACTGTGGATGGCTCGCCTGTTATCAGGTATAGTCCTTCTACTGACTGGTTAGCACATAACTGGTTAGCAGCTGATCACGGTACCTTGGTACACGTTATAATAAACTAAAAAAACTAAACTAAAACTATTCTACACTAAACTGCACTACACTAAACTAAACTAAACTAAACTGTGCTACACTAATCTAAACCACACTAAACTACACTAAACATTCTCTCCTTGTCAATCTCTGTTTGTCTGTCTATCTTTCTCTCTCTGTCACTCTCGGTCTGTCTCTCTCTCTGTTATGCTCTGTCTTTCTCTCTCCGTCTGTTTCTCTCTCCACCTGTTTCTCTCTCTCTCTCTCCCTGTCACTTCCTGTCTGTCTGACTATCTGTAACTCTCTCTCTCTCTCTCTCTGTCTCCCTTTGTTTCTGTCCCTCTCTCTCCATGTCGTATTCTGTCTTTCTCCCTCTCTCTTTCTCTATGTCCCTCACAGTCTCATTCTATCTCGCTCTCTGTCAGTCTGTCTTTCTCTCTCTGTCTCTCTCTCTCTGTCACAGTCTCGCTGTATCTTACTCAGTCTCTATCTCTCTCTCTCTCTCTCTCTCTCTCTCTCTCTCTCTCTTTCTCTGTTTCTGTCTCACTCGCTCTCTCTTTCCCTGTTTCTGTCGCGCTTCCTGTCTCCTTCTGTCTACCCCTCTCTGTGGGTCTTTCTGTCTCCCTCTCCCTTTCCCTCTCTGTCCCTGTCTGTCACACACACCACCAGGCTCCGTTCCTCCCTTCACTCGTGCCAATTTAAAACACCCACTTAATCCACAGGTCCTGCAGGTCTTTGGGATGTGGGAGGAGGAAGCACCTGGGGAAAACCACGCAGTCACAGTGAGAAGTGCGAACTCAGGAAAATGCTGTTGGAGACTGTTTCCTGCTCTCTCTGGCAGCGTATTTTATTAACACCACCCTCTCAGAAACTCTCTGAATCTCTCCCCCTTCACTCTAAATATACCGTCTCTAGTGTTTTCTACTTCTGAAATGGGGAAATTTAGTTTAGTTTAGTTTAGTATAGAGATACAGTGGGTAAACAGTTCCTTCGGCCCACCGAGTCTGCATCAACCACCATCGGCCCAAAACCCTGCCTATTTCCTTCGCTCCATAGATGCTGCTGCACCCACTGAGTTTCTCCAGCATTTTTGTGTACCTCTGATTTTCCAGCACCTGCAGTTCCTTCTTAAACATCCCCGTACATTATTACTATCCTATACCAGGGACAATTTTGAAACATTTTTTACAATTATACCGAGCCAATTAACCTACAAACCTGTGTGTCTTTGTCGTGTGGGAGGAAAGCTGGAAAAAGGCTTGAATGAATGTGTCTCATTCATGTTGGGAGAGGCTTCAGTACGGAGGTCGAATGGCAGAGTAAGGTAGGGTTAGATTTTTTACTTTGCTCCGCATTCTCAGTGGGTTTAGAGATGGTCCTCGTGTAGGGTCTTGGAAATCAGGGAGACCTCCAGTGCCCATGGCCCCCATACCTGTAGACCAGTGTCCAGCTGGAGCCCCAGACTGACCGCAACGAATGGCTGGAGCCGAGGATGGACTCAGAGCATGCCAAGAGCATCATGAGACATAGAACGGTAGGCCAGAGGAACAGGCCCTTCGGCCCACAATATCTGCGCTGAGCATGATGCCAAGTTATGTCACAAGTGATAGGAGCAGAATTAGGCCATTCGGTCCATCAAGACTACTCCTCCATTCAATCATGGCTGATCTATCTCTCCCTCCTCACCCCATTCTCCTGCCTTCTCCCCATAACCCCTGACAAGATAAACTAATCTCTGTCTGCAGTGATCCGTATCCGTCCAATCAATGGTTCAATGGTTCTTTATTATCACATATACCAAGGTACCGTGAGAATTTTTTTTTTTGCGTACAGATCAGTGAGATTTTGGCCACACGTAAATACAATTCCAATTAAGTACCAAATGTGTAGAAACAGTCCATTGAGTCCGTATGCAAGAATCGCCAGGGTTTGGCACCATTTTTAAAGTCCCAGCTGCAGCTGGCCATGAAGGCCCATCGTAGCAATCACCTCCGCCTGGATCATCCTTCGAACCATCATCCCTCTCCTCACCCGGCCACCTTGAGCCTTTGTGGTCTGGGGGCACCTTTTGCAGCCCACCTTGAGGAGGCAGAAGATGAGACCCCCCCCCCCCCCCCAATTCTTCTTACCGGCCCTTTATCCAGCGTCCGCCACCATCACCATTCCCTGCATATCCACATACCTATTTAAAAACCTCTTCAATGTCACTATTGCAAGGGTTCCCATCCTGGGGTACTTTTACCCCCAGGGGATCAATTTGTTGATTCGGGATTTGTACATATTTTTTCTCATTGACTGACTGAGTTTGGTTTTGGTATACTCATATCGTTCATCATTAGTCGTTCATAAATAAGTGAAATAACATTGTTATGTGCTATTAAAGTTGCCTGGGATAAACGGGACGAAAAAGGCACTACCATCTCTAGACACCCAGCGTCTGTGTAATAAACTTTCCCTGTACATCTCCCTTCAATTTTGCCCCTCTCACCATAAACATTGGCCTCCAGTCTTTGGGATGTTCACCTTGCAGAGAAAGTATTCTGTGTATCCTATCTGTGCCTCTCATAATGTTATATACTTCTATCAGGTCTCCCCTCAACCTCCGACAGTCCAAAGAAAACAATCCAAGTTTGTCCAACCTCTCCTTATCGTTCATACCCTCTAATCCAGGTAGCATTGTGGCAAACCCTTTCTGCACCGCGTTTGTGATGGGGTCACACTGAAGGTGCAGGAGGCAGTGAGTCGGGAGGTCACCAGGTAGAAAGGGAATCAGGACTCACTTGTGGTCGTCCTCTGCAGTAACAGTAGCTCATTTTGGAAGGGTCTCAAGCTGTAATGTCGCCTGTCTATTCCCTCCACAGATGCTGCCTAAGCCCCTCAGTTCCTCCAGTATTTTGTGTTTTGCTCAAGATTTCAGCTTCTGCAGTTCCTCATTTCTCATTTGGATCTGGCATCACAGTGGCGCTGCGGTAGAAGTGCTACCTTACAGTGCCAAAGACCTCAGTTTGATCCTGACTACGGGTGCTGTCTGTCCGAAGTTTGTATGTTCTCCCCGTGACCGCGTGGGTTTTCCTCCGGGTGCTCCGGTTTCCTTCCACACTCCAAAGACGTACAGGTTTGCAGTTTAATTGGCTTGTAAAAATTGTAAATTGTCCCCAATGTGTAGGATTGTGCCAGTGTAGGGGTGATCGCTGGTCGATGCTGACTCGGTGGGCTGGAGGGCCTGTTTCCACGCTGTATCGCCAAAGTCTAAAGGAGAGGAGAGCTGAGACAGTCGGTGTCGTTTTGATGCCCAACAGAGGGCGATAGAGTGTCAACAAGCACCAGTGTTGGAGACTTGGTGGTTAGCAACACATACGGCTGTGTTTGTCACAGTGAACCAAAGATCTCCATGTTCCTCCATTTCAGTAACCCCGACCAGACTTCAGGTATGCCTCTTGCAGTGTAATCAGCGTTGCGGGGGAACAGTTTGCGTGTATTTAAATGTTTTAAATGTTTTTTAAATTTTCTTTTTAAATGGCTCATGTCCCGTGTTTGAATTGATTTTTGCATTAAACTTGCACTCTGTAATTCATCTTAATCGCATTGTTCATAACTGCTTGTATGCATCCATAAAGGCAATTATATATATATATATAAACACATATATTTGTTATATATATGTGTGTGATACACACATATATAAATGTAATATAGATGCATATAATTATATAACACACTCATATATATATTTTTCTAGTTTCTTATATATATAAACACATATATATTCATTATATATATTTGATGCATATATATATATATAAATGTGTGACATACGTACATAAATACATAACACACATTTTTATATATATTCTCTTGTTTCTTTCTTGTGATCTCTAATTATTTGTTGACAACCTTTTTCTTTCTTTCATTCATTCATTCAACCCATCTCTCTCTCTCTCTCCCTTTACGAAATCCTAATATTGTGATTAAAATATCAATGAACACAAAAGCTGGCAGGACCGGATCAAGGGTTTGGTTTAGTCCAGGGGCCGGCAACCTTTTTTGCATATTATAACTATCGTAATATTTAAGAAACATTTAGACAGGTACATGGATCGGACAGGTATAGAGTACAGTCATAAGTTCACAACACGATGGTAGCCTGACATTTGGCAAAATTGTCTACAATTTGGTAATCACACGCTGAGAAGCTTTGATACAAAAAATGGGAATAGATAACATTGCACTCAATAAATTTGGAAACGTATTGACATTGCGGTGTAGGAAGGAACTGCAGATTCTGGTTTAAACCGAAGATGGACACAAAAAGCCGGAGAAACTCAGCGAGTCAGACAGCATCTATGGAGAAAAGGAACAGGCGACGTTTCGGGTCGAGACCCTTCTTCTGACCCGCTGAGTTACTCCAGCTTTTCGTGTCTATCCTTGACATTCAGATTCATCATCGTGAAGATCGAAGAACTGTCCTGAGTTATGTCTGATCCAGGGTACAGAGGTTTTGAGGTTTTGTCAGGGTCGCAGGTAATCCGTTAGCAAGGAAAATCCGTCAATACTCTGCAAGATTAGCTCAGTCTAAAACCCCAGATAAAATATTCGGGGGGGGGGGGGGGGGGGTGTAATGTACAGGAAATGAATTGCAGACGTGCCTCCAAAGTTTGACCTGCATTTGAGGATCAAATGACAATAAACGGTATTGTATTGTATTGTAAGTTATTCCGATAGTTTAATTACCGCAGTCTTTCTTACTATTGCTAGAGCACTTACATTGAAAAAAAAGAAGTAAAGTGTGGAACTGCTGCATTTACGAAGAACCCTGTGATTATAGTGGAGCAGTACGCTCCGCTTGTAGATGATGCCGCCATGACACAAGCCGGTTACGGGAATGTCGCTGAGGATTATCCATCAGCTACTACGGCTTTTTCACGGAGTGAACCATCCTGCTCCGCTCTAAGATCTTTGGACTGGTCTTCAGCTTGGTGTCTACCCTCCCTGCTGCCCAGATCTAGGAGGCTGAGGGGTGTCGTTACAGAGGTCTACAAACCAGCGATGGGCATAGATAAGCAGAATGGTCACACACCTTATCACAGGGTAGGTTAGTCTAGGCTAGACACACAATGCTGGAGTAACTCAGCGTGACAACCAGCATCTCTGGAGAGAATGAATGGGTGACGGGTCGGGTCGAGCCCCTTCTTCAGACTGATGTCAGGGGAGTGGGTGGGATAGAGACAGAATGCAGGCGGAGACACCAGTCTTACTGACTGGTGGGAGAACTGGGAAGGGGGAGGGGATGGAGAGAGAGGGAAGGCAAGGGCTATTTGAAGTTGGAGAAGTCAATGTTCATACCACTGGGGTGTAAGCTACCCAAGCGAAATATGAGGCGCTGTCAATGTTCATACCATTAGGTTAGTCTAGGTTCAGTTTAGTTTATTGTCACTTGCACCGGGGAACAGTGAAAAGCTTTTGTTGCATTCTATGCCGTCTGCAGAAAGACAATACATGATTTGAGAGAGGGAAATATAAAAGGGAATTGAGGGGCAAGACTTTCACACAAAGGCTGGCTGGTCACATAGTCATTGATCTTTTAGTTCAGTTTAGTTTAGAAACACAGTGTGGAAACAGGCACTTCAGCCGACCCAATCCACGCCGGCCAGCGGTCACCCATACACTAGTTCTATCCTACGCACAATGGCCAATTTACAGAAGCTAATTAACTACAAAGCTGCACGTCTTTGGAATGTGGGAGGAAACCAGAGTATCTAGAAAAAACCCACGCAGTCACGCGGAGAACGTGCAAACTCCGTACAGTCAGCACCCGTAGTCAGGATTGAACCTGGGTCTCTGCCGCTGTAAGGAACCAACTCCTCCGCTGTGCCTTTACCTGCCCTCTATTCTGAATAAAGCTTTCTCCCAACTAAGTGGACATACAGTAGTTGATATGTGGAATGAGATGCCAGAGGTGGTCCAGGCACTTTCTAATACACTGTTTAAAGGGCATTTAGGCAGGTAGATATGTAGAGGGGTATGGGCAAACACAGGCAAACTGGACTAGCTCAAATAGACATCTTGGTCAGCATGGATGGGTTGGGCTGAACGGCCCGTTTCCACAATGTGCTTCTATGACACTTGGATTGATTGAAGGATACAGCTACGGCAATAGGCCCTTCATCCCACCGAGTCCAAGCTGACCATTGATCACCCGCTCACACTAGTATATACGCATTCAATCAATCATTCATTCTATGTCATCCCACTTTTGCACCACTCCCTACACATTAGGGGCAATTTACTGAGACCAATTGGCCTACAAATCTGCACATCTTTGGGATGTGGGAGGAAACCGGAGCACCCAGAAGCGACCCACGCGGTCACAGGGAGAACGTGGAATCTCCATACAGACGTCAGGATGGATTCCAGCTCTCCTGCACTGTGAGACATGGCTCTACCAGCTGCAACACTGTGCAGTTCAAGTCTTGTTTTTTTTCCCTTTTACTATCTTGTAGAATGTAAGTGCAATCTCCGTATAATTTCCTGTTGAGTGTTGTCTGCGTGCATCTTTTCACTGTATCTGTACCTAAGTGTGTTTGTGCAGGTAGCAGTAACTTCTCTGAGAGTCACCACCCTGTTGCAGTGGAGAGGTGTGCGTGTGAGCTACCCCGTGTGGAGCTGTGCTCCTGGCAGGGTCACCCAGGGCGGGCAGGTCGAGGGGGAGGTTCCTGACAGAGCACGGCCCAAGGAGACCAGCTCAGCGGTGGAACAGGCGGAGGAGGATGGAGGCTGGCCGGCGGGTGGAGACCACGACGGCTGAGAAGGTGGAAGAAGCTGCAGCAGGGAGGGTCTCCCAACCGTGGTGGGGTCCGTGCCCTTGGACCCGGCTCTGTCTCTGTCCGTGTACCAGTCTCCCCTCGGTAAACAATGTCACCGACAGGCAGCACCCGTGGAGGGGAGGGATACACCCCGCAATAAAGTCTGTGGCTCCACCATCGGGCTCTTCAGCCGGCTCAAGACCCACAGAAAGGTCCCACCAGGAGGATAACCACACTGGACTTCGAGTGGTGGCCACCGATGAAATTGACCATAAAAACCTAACTTGACTTGACCTGAATGTTGGTGACAATATCCTCACGGAATCTGATTGAACGCTGTTTATTTAAATTAAATAAATTATCACAAATACATAAATATAGGTCATGTGTAACAAAAATAGATGGCTCTTTGCCTGTGCCCTAAGCTATGTCCCTCCCGGAGACATGCTGAGGGCGGGCTGGTGCGGGTTGGGTTGTGTCATCAGTACTTGTTCTGCAGGAGTATGAAGTCTCGGATGATCTTGTGCAGGTAGATCTCCAGGTCGCGGAAGATGATGTAGCCTTGCACGTTGCTAAGCCAGTCGCTCTCACAGCTCGGGGTCCTGAGCGAGTGGGAGATGTCAGGGGCATCCAGCACGGTGGAGTTCAGGGCTTGGATCTGCAGAGAGAGAGAGGGAGAGCAGAGGCTTGAGACAAGAGGCAAGGGCGAGGACACAAGGAACTGCAGGTGTCATTACAGCGCCAGAGACCCGGGTTCAATCCTGACCACGGCTGCTGTCTGTACGGAGTTTGTACGTTCTCCCTGTGACACACGTGGGCTTTCTCCAGGTGCTCTAGTTTCCTCCCACACTCCAAAGTCTTGCATGTTTGAGAATTAAGGGACAGAAGTTTAGGGGTATCATGAGGGGGAACTTCTTTACTCAGAGAGTGGTGGCTGTGTGGAATGATCTTCCTGCAGAAGTGGTGGAGGCAGGATCGATTTTAAAATTTACAAGTAAAGTGGATAGGTATATGGACGGGAAGGGAATGGAGGGGTATGGTCCGAGTGCAGGTAGATGGGACTAGGGGAAAATAAATGGTCGGCACGGACTGGAAGGGCCGAGAAGGCCTGTTTCCGTGCTGTAATTGTTATATGGTTATATGGTTATATGTTTGTAGGTTAATTGGCTTGGCTAAATTGTAAATTGTCCCATGTGTCTCCAGGATAATGTTAGTGTGCGGGGGTTGGTAGTCGGTGCAGGCTCAGTGGGCTGCAGGCCCTGTTTCCACCCTGCATCTGTAAACTAAACTAAACATGTCGGAATCTGGAGCAAAACATTAAAGTGCCATAGGAATTGAGTGGGTCAGGCAGCATCTGTGGACGGAACGGTCAGGCAGCAATTGGTTACCTTATAGTGGTTTATAAAATCATGAGGGGTATAGATAATATGCATGGTCACAGTCTTTACCCCTGGGTAGCAATGTCTTAAACTAGAGGGCAAGGGATTAAGATGAGAGGGGAAAGATTTAAAGGGGATCTGAGGGGAACATTTTCACACAGAGGGTGATTGGTACATGGAACGAGCTCCCAGAGGAAGCGGTAGCGATGGACACAATAACAAGAGAGTCAAGAGTGATTAATTGTCATCTGTACTGACAATGGAACGATATAATTCTTATTTGCAGCTGCGTATTGGGCCTGTAAATGCAATATACAGATGATATATAATAAACAAAAAAGGTCCAATAAATTAATAGCCACAGTACTTGTGCAAAAATACCCAAGTCCTTAGTGGAACAAAAGAAAAGTCTGAAGTGGGGTCCTGACTAGAAACACCACCTACCCATGTTCGGCAGAGATGCTGCCTGACCCACTGAGGTACTCCCATCATTTTTTGTAAATCAGCATTTGCAGTTCCTCGTACCCTAGATGAGGGTCGTGTTGTGTAACGTTAATGTAGTGGACAACAGTTAAAAGTTATGTGGACAGATAGATGGATAGGCAAGGTTTAGAGGGATAGGGCGGCATCGTGCCACAGCGATCGAGCTGCTGCCTCACAGCACCAGGCACCAAGGTTTGATCCTGACTACAGGTGCTGTCTGCGCGGACTTTGTATATTCCCCTTATGACTACGCGGGTTTTCTCCAGGTGCAGGTCTGGAGGTTAATTGGCTTCTGTAAATTGTCCCTAGTGTGATTGGAGGTCAGCGTGGACTCAGTCAGCCGAAGGGCCTATTTCCATGCTGTATCTCAAAGCTAAGTTAAGGATCTGGGCCATATTCTTAGACAGGCGCCTTAGTTGGCATGGATGATGTGGGCCGAAGGCGTGTTTCAGCACGGTACGACTTTATGCAGAGCTTCCTACCTGTCCTCTGAGCTGGGAGATCAGGTCCCGGAGGTCCAGCGACATGGCTTCCATGGAGTGCACCAGGGTGGACACTGAGGGCTGGCTGAGCTCGTGGAACCGCTTGATTTCCACGTGGACCCAGAAGGCCTGCAGGTCCTTGCAGTTCAGCTTCAGGCGTTCTTCGTCCTGGAGAGAGGGAGGGAGAAGGTTAGGTGGTATCATGCCCGAGTAGCGATGGGAGGGCGGGAGAGGGTGGGGTGGCGGAGGGGAAGCACCGTACCTGCATGTCCACCCAGTAGGTGTAGCTCATCTGGCTGCTCGGGAGGCTGCTCAGTAACAGTGTGTGGTCCTCGAAGGATGGCATCCCGATCCGCACCTCCTTCTGCAGGGAGAACAGTATTTGTCACACGTACCGAGCAACAGTGATATTCATTTTTGTGTAAAGTTCAGCACGATTATCACTATACGTAAGCATTTAGATGCATATTACATAAGCACCTCAGGTACAGTACAAGTGTACAGCAGTGGTACACTCGGCAGTATACATCATCGCCAGTTTGTTGCCATTATCAAGTCTGGAATTCTACTTGACCGGTTCATCCGAATTAATCCGATGACTACATGCCGGCGAACCTCACTCCTGTGTCAGGGAGGCCAGTGGAGAACATTCCCTGGAATAACGTTCACTCGTAATTGGGAAGAGAATGGGATAATTAAAGATTAAAGAGGCTTGACCTCGACGGTTGGACCTGTCTTACCAACATGATGGATGTTTTCGAGGACACATGCAATCAACTGGGACTAGCTCGGTATACCAGCTAGATTGGCACAGACAAGGTGGGATAAAAGGGCCTGTTTCCATGCTCTATAGTTGAATGACTCTGTTGGGATTCCTCACGGCTTGGTTTTGGAACAGCTCTGCCCAAGACAGCAAGGCATTGAAGAGTTGTGGATGTAGCCCAGTCCATCACACAGACCAGCCACCCACCCTGCCATCGACTCCATCTACACTACACTGTCTCAGGAAAGCAGCATAATCCTGACCCCAGACATCCCAATTATTCCCTCCTCCCGTCTTGTCAGGCAGAACAGTCAAAAGCTTGAAAGCACATCCCACCAGATTCAGTCCACTTTCACAAGGTAAGGGCGTATTCCTGATCTCCCAACCTACCTCGTTACCTCCCGTGCACTTTTTAAAAAATCTGCACTTTCCTTGAAGCTTAGTTTAGAGATATAACGTGGAAACAGGCCCCTCAGCTCAACGAGTCCGTGCCGACCAGCGACCCCCACACACCAACACTATTCTACACACACGAGGGACAATTTACAATGTTATCAAGCCAATTAAGCTATAAACCTGTACGTCTTTGGAGTGTGGGAGGAAAATGGGGCCCCCGGAGAGAATATATAAGTTCTGTACTGACAAGCAGCCGTAATCAGGATCTAACCCGGGTCCCTGGTGCTGTAAGGCAGTAATTTACCGCTGTGTTACTGTGCTGCCCCTGTAATTGCAGTAACACCATATTCCATAACCATAACCAATAACCATATGTTCTCTCCTGCACTACCTGTTGTACCCATGTACATACAGTGTGATCTGCCTGGATAACACCCTAAACAAAGCCATGCACCGTATATGTGTACACGTGGAAATAAGAAACCTGTGCCGGACAGGAGCATTGGTGCTTACGTATTGGGTGATCAGCGCCTGCACATCCCGCAGGATTTTCCGGGATAGGGCGGCGCTCTTGAGGAATGCAGCTTGCAGGCCGCGGGGAGCCGAGGGAGCTGCGGTGCTCAGCGTGGCGAGGGAGAGGAAGAGGATGACGGCGGCAATGTTCATGGTGTGTCCTGGTGAGAGAGAGAGAGAGAGAGAGGCAGAGTTAGCATCAGGTTGTCAGGTGCCCGCTAACCGCACACGCATGGCACACGGGGTGATGCCCGCCAATGACCGACACATGGCACATGGTCGACCCAACCCAAACTCACCGACTGCCCGAGGGAGGGGTGGCGCCCGGGGCTCAGTCCAAGGGGCAGGAGGAAGAGGGGGCTGGGGAGGGAGGGTTCCTGGACCGCAGTGGGCAAAGCTGCCGGGGGCAGGATGAGAAGGACATGGAGCAGAGCAGGGGTTTGGGGTGTGCAGGAGGGGTGGGGCAGTAGTGTGCAAGAGAGGGTGGCGGGTGTTGTGTGGGAAGTGGATGGACTGCAGAGAGAGAGAGAGAGAGGTGGGGGATCAGAGGGGTCAACGATTGGGCGAGGTCTGAGGTTGGAGGGGTCAGAGGTTGGACGATGTCAATTGGGTGAGGTCAGAGGTTGGGCGAGGTCAGAGGGGTCAGACCGCTGAGTTTCTCCAGCACTTTTGTCTACCTTCGATTTTCCAGCACCTGCAGTTCCTTCTTAAACAAATTCTTGGACAAGATGGGAGCAAGGTTGTGGGTCTAGGAGGGGTTCCGGGAGGCGGAGACTACCCCGGACACGGGCCATGGGTGTGGGGGTAGAGAAGACTCTCCCCGCTAGGGCAGGGGTGGGCACCTCATCCCAGTGACGCCCCATGTCACGGTTTCGGAGCTGGTTTATGGACACACCGACTGGTGCTGTGTCTCCCCCGGTGTGTCCATAAACCACACCCCGATGGGGAAACCAACTCAACGGTGGAGGAAGTCAGACGGGGAAGGTCGGGAGGGGCGGGAGTGGGAGTGGGAGTGGGGAGGACGCCAGGCAGGGACTTGGTCTGATAAACGCCACTATGGGGAAGGATTCTATGACCACCCGCCAGCTGGGGAAAGTGGCTGTGGTGCGAGAGACGAGAAGCAACCCATCACTCCTGAAATCCCACATCATTCCCAATTGCTCCCGGATTCCCAAACCGTCACCACTTGGGGATACCGTTCCCCTGGATGAGGAGGATTACCCTCGAGACCCCCTGATGGAATCCCAGCCCCACTCACCGGTCTGGTCTGGTTTTGCTGGAGTCTGGATCCTGCTGGGTGCCCGGCTGGTGGCTGCTGTAGTCTGTGTGTGGGCCGTGCGAGAGGCAGCTTGCTATCACCCTGTGCTCCCCTGTGGTGTGAAGGACTCAGCAGCCCCTTGCTCCCTTTTTGTAGTGGCCGAACCTCCCATTTCACAGAAAGATTAAATTTTCTGAATTGCGCAAGAACTCCAGTTTCAGTTTTTTCTCGCTGTCTTAGGTATAGCACGGGTTTCAGATCTGAGGAAACCCCAATAGACGATGTGAAAGCAACTGTTGCCGTTGCCGGTTTGAATACCGCTTTCCCTTTCTCAGCTGCACGGGAACCCCAGGCTTTCCCCCAACACCCTCCCCCCTAGGCTGCCGCTCGATACCCAGTCACGGGCTTCACCCACTGAGAGGGCCAGAGCTGCCTTGTCTCACCCCTCCTGCATCCCCCCCCCCCCCCCCCCGGGCATCCCCAC
The DNA here is from genome assembly GCA_963514005.1 of Raja brachyura. Next base: position 16,403,945 of record OY740807.1, on the reverse strand, counting down.
TGTCCTCCCCCACCCTCATTCTGTGCATAGAAAGTAGAACAGAACAGCACAGGAACAGACCATTCGGCCCACAATGTCCGTGCCAGGCATAATGCCAAGTTAAACCAATCTCCCCTGCCTGCACGTATCCCTCCATATCCATGTGCCTAAAAACCCTTTAAACACCACTGTCGTATCTGCCTCCACCCCCACCCCTGGCAACACATTCCAGGCACCCACCACTCTGTGTAAAACAATTGCCCTCTCATCTCCTTTAAACTTTGCCCCTCTCCGATTGAAGCTACTGTGTGCCCTTCAGTCTTTAACATTTCCACCCTTGGGTAAAGGTTCCGAGTGTCTGGTCTATCTAGGTCTCTCAGTTTTATATCCTTCCATCAACTTCCAATGCTCCAGAGAAAACAGTCCATGTTAGTCCACGTCTCCCTTTTGCCATTACTCGCTAATCCAGGCAGCATCCCAGTAAAACTCCGCTGCACCCTCTCCAAAGCCTCCACATCCTTCTTGTTATGGGACGGCCAGAACTGCATACGATATTTCAAACGCAGCCTATCCAAAGTTTTTCAAAGCTGCATCATGATGTTCCATTTCTCTTCCTTCCTCTCCGTCCCCCCCCCCTCTAGCAAGCAAACTCACTATCTCCTCATGGCCACCGCGGGTGAGTGGTCTGAATGTTCAATGCAGGACAGGAGAGGGGTGTCTCTGTGTAGCAGCTTTGCAGGCATCCCTCACCATGGAGACTCTGGACAAGCGCACTGTTGCAGACGAAGAACTACAACACAATTCTGCATTAAAAACACCTCGACCCCCCCCGCCCCCCAACCCCTTCATTACCACGTCAGGACTTCCCAAACCCCCACCACGTAGTCTGGGGAGCGGGAAAGATGCTCCTGTCACGGTCGAGATTGTGGGATGCGCCTTCAAATTAGCAGCAGCTCAATCCAAGGACTCCTGACCCAACGTTATGTAAAGACCAATCACTGCTTCCACTGGTTTTAACCCCATGGACACCTGCTTCATCGTCTTCTCTGAAACAAGGCTATCAACAATGTGATATCTCCCACATCGTCGCCCCTCCCACAGCGCGGCGCTCCCTCACCGCCCCCCCCCCACAGCGCGGCGCTCCCTCACCGCCCCCCCCCCCACACAGCACGGCGCTCCCTCACCGCCCCCCCCCCCCCCCACAGCGCGGCGCTCCCTCACCGCCCCTCCCACAGCGCGGCGCTCCGGTACAGAGGGGGGAAGGTCGGGAGGTGGGGGGGGGGGGGGGGTCTCCCTGTCCGTCTGCTCCTGGGCCTGGCGGGTCCAGGCTGCGGGTAGTCGGCTGCCTGCCCCTTTCCCGGGCCTATGTCCGTGCCCGCGTGTCCCTGGAGCGGGAACACGCGGTGTCCACGGGGAGTTTGGAGGCCTTCCGTCAACGCTGGTCACCGCGGGGTTGAATTTGTTGATAAAGTTGGCGTTATATTAATTTGATAATCGTTTGTTTGTAAAACTGTCGACATAGGCAGGCTTTGATTGTGCTCATTTGTATCCAAATGATTGTGCTCATTTGCATCGGGTCTCCAAATCTGAGGAAGGACATTATTGCCATAGAGGGAGTGCAGCGAAGGTTCACCAGACTGATCCTTGGAAGTCAGGACTGTCTTATGAACAAAGACTGCATAGACTCGGTTTATACTCTCTAGAATTTAGGAGATTGAGAGGGGATCTTATAGAAACTTACAAGATTCTTAAGGGGTTGGACAGGCTAGATGCAGGAAGATTGTTCCCGATGTTGGGGAGGTCCAGGACAAGGGGTCACAGCTTAAGGATAAGGGGGAAATCCTTTAGGACCGAGATGGGAAGGACTTTTTTCACACAGAGAATGGTGGGTCTCTGGAACTCTCTGCCACAGAGGGTAGTTGAGGCCAGTTCATTGGCTATATTTAAGAGGGAGTTAGATGTGGCCCTTGTGGCTAAGGGGATCAGAGGGTATGGAGAGAAGGCAGGTACGGGATACTAAGTTGGATGATCAGCCATGATCATATTGAATGGCGGTGCAGGCTCGAAGGGCCGAATGGCCTACTCCTGCACCTAATTTCTATGTTTCTATGTTTCTATGTATATTTATTTTTTTGAACCAGCTCCCTTGGCACCGCCCATGATCTGTAACATGCCGACTCTGGTACATGTGTGTGAGCTGAGGTGTTCTGAACCCTAACCTCAACACACCTTCTAACTCGCCGTGTGCTCAGTCAGGTACCACCCGCACACTCCTGACCCATTCTGGAATCGGCAGCGGGTAGTGCCGATTAGTGGGCGCATATCTCAGCCTTCCAGCTCTGCCTAAACTCCTGTCTTTGTCATTTCATTTGTGATTTCCCCTCGGCCCCCTCTTACCCCTCCACCCCCCCCCCCCCCACCTCCCTGCCCAACTCCCCCCAACCCTGGGTAATGACCGCTCCTTGTGAAAAAGCCCCAGATATTCCAAGTCTGTCTTTTCTCAGAACAAGGGCAGTTTGTAGTGAAATCGCAGTGTGAAGTTCAGAGATGATTGTCTCCCTTGATACTTCGATGACAAAAGGGTTGCTCCCATAGATTTCTCAGTCTCAGTCTTTCAGTCGATGTCCCCCTAATCAGGGCTTCCCCACGCCCCTCCCGAAAGGCAGTAAAGCGAGGACCCGCGGTGTTGCAGTCTCATACCACAGCTTTGACACTTCCTCTTTATCCGAAACTATCTCGGCAGCCCCAGGAAATCAGCCATTTCATTTTCTAGTCACCCTGCTTGTGGTTTGCTGTCACACGGCCACAGCAACGGCATCTCCACCCCCGAGCCAGTGAGGCGCGGGTCCAGTATCCCTGTGTTTCTGATCATTTATCGTATTACTGGCCACTGTGTATTTATTTGTTGCGTTGTATTAATGGGCCTGTAAATCTGCATCAAGTAAGAATTTCATTAAGACACAAGAAGCTACAGATGCTAGAATATTGAACAAGTAGTGAACGAGGTGCTGGAGGAACTCAACAGGTCGGGTAGCATTTGTGGAGGGTGGATACAAGGTTGCAGTTGCAGGTTTACAAAAAAGGCACAAAGTGCTGGAATAACACAATGGGTCAGGCAGCATCGCTGGTGAACATTGATTAAGGTGTCCCATCTGCACCGATCCATGTCCTCCAGAGATGCTGTCTAACCCGCTGAGTTACTCCAGCACTCTGTGTCTTTCTCTGTGGAGGAAATGGACAGATGACGTTTTGGGCCGGGATCCTTCTGCAGATTGATTGTAGCAGGGTGAAAAAACCTGGATAAGAGAGGTGGGAGCAGGACAAAGCCAGGCAAGGTCGATACAGGTGAAGGGGGTTTGATTGGGTGGAGTAAGTGACAAAGGCTAGAGGTGAAAATGAGACAAAATGGTGCTAGATAAGGAGAGAAGAGAACTGAAGTGTGAAGCCATAGGGAGGGATGTAGGTGGAAGGGGAAAGAGGGGGATAAACAGAAATTGTGGGAGTTGGGAATTGTAGGAGATAAATGTTTGGAGAAGAGCATCGGAGCGGAGTGATTAGGGGGAGGGGAGAAATGAATGTGCAGGAGTGGAGGCAGGGGAAAGAGAGAGGGGTGGGATTTTACTTGAAATTGGAGAAATTAATGTCCATACCATTGGGTTGTAAGCTACCCAAGTGGAATACGAGGTGCTGTTCCTCCAGTTTGCATGTGGCCTCAGTCTTGCAATGGAGGTGGCCCAGGACAGAACGTTCAGCGTGCGACTGGGAGGGGGAGTTAAAATGGTTAGCAACTGGGAGATCCAGGAAGCCTTGGCAGACAGAGCGAAGTGTCTGGTGAAACAGTGTACTCTTGGCCTCACCGGTACAGGGGGCCACATTGGGAACAACGGAGGCAGTAGATGAGGCTAGAGGAGGTGCGTGCAAACCTCTGTCCCCTCCAAAAAGGGTTGCTGAGTTCCCTGGATGGATAAGAACGAAGAGGTATTGGGACAGATGTTACATCTGCAGTTGCTGGGGAAGGTACCTGGGGATGGGGTGGTTAGGGTGAGAAGGTTGAATGACCCTAGGAATTTTAGAGAAAAAGGTATCTGTGGAAAATGATGGGAAGATGGTGGAGATGGGAAGATGTGACTGGTGAACATTGAACATGACAGAAATGTTGGAGGATGATGTGTTGGATGGAGAGGCTGTTGGGGTGGACGGTGAGTACCAGCGGGACTCTGTCCTTGTTCTGTCTGTGGGAGGGAGAGCAAGAGCGGAAATACGGGACACAGAGGAGACATAAGGTCATATGGACATAAGTGATAGGAGTAGAATTAGACCATTCGGCCCATTAAGTCTACTCTGCCATTCGATCATGGCTGATCTATCTCTCCCTCCTAACCCCATTCTCCTGTCTTCTCCCCATAACCTCTGACACCTGTACTAATCAAACATCTATCCACTGACTTGGCCTCCACAGCATTCTGTGGCAAAGAATTCGACAGATTCACCAGATGGACTGTAATTGTTAAAGAAAGAGGACATCTCAGATGACCTAGTGGAAAGCCTTGTCTTGCTGATAGGATGGTTCAGTTGCCTGACAACAGCTGGGAAGAAATTGTCTCTGAATCTGGAGTTGTGCATTCTCACACTTCTACATCTCTTGCCTGATGGGAGTGGGGAGAAGAGGATCTGATGGCACCTCTCAAACCCACCGCCTCTCCCACCCAGAAGGGCCAGGCATGAGGTTCAGGTACCCACAGGTTCCGCGTCAAGGGACACACCATCCTGATTTGGAGATACACCGCCCATCCCTCATCAATAAGGGATGTAATCCCTGGACCTCCAACCCCAACAGCAGCTCAGCAATCCATCCCCCAGGGGTAGAGAACTCCAAGAACACGGTCATCATCACCTGCTCAACGGCAACTGGGAATGGACAACAAAGTGTCAGAGGTTATGGGGCGAAGGCAGGGGAATGAGGTTGGGAGGGAAAGATAGGTCAGCCATGATTGAATGGCCAAGTAGACCCGATGTGCCGAATGGCCTAATCCTGTCCTATCACATAAACTCATGAACTAATAAAGTCTGCAAAAATAATAACAAGGTCATGTTTTATGTCAAATTAAAATACATATGAACCTCTGAATGAAAATCTCAAAGAACATTGTGGGTTGAACATCTAGTTTCATTTACAAACTCTAGTCTACATTATAACTGTCGAAAATACCCCAGGACCTCCAAATCAAAAGTTGCATTTTTCATTTTCAAGTGCATGGTTTTATGATGAGGGACAGTTTCAGAAGAGTTTGTGGGTGGTGCTGAGACCAGCCCGACTATAAACCTGACCCTGGAGAGCAGGAGGCTGCACTGTCCGTCGCACTGCTGGGTGGAGGAGTGAAGTCGCTACGGTGAGTGTACATTCTCAGTCTGTGTGTGAACTGACACTAGAATGGTGTTGGGTTCCCCTGGCCCTTCACTCTCCTCTCAGGGGGGGTCTTCAACTCCACTCCTGCGGATTTGCCAAGCCTATACCCCACCAACCCCACCATGATTGTCAGCCAGCCCTGTCATAGACTCCTCGTATGCAGCACACAGGAGGAGGCCACTCGCCCCATTGTACGCCTGCCACCAAATGTGGGCCCTGGGTTATTTCCCCCTGCCATCTCTTGCTTTGCAGCCCGGTGGGTTGACTCTCTTCCAGTTGGGCGGCATGTTTGGGCAGCAGTAGAGCTGCTACCTTACAGCACCAGAGACCCGGGTTCAATCCTGACTACAGGTGCTGTCTGTGTGGAGTTTGTATGTTCTCCCCGTGACCCGCGTAGGTTTTTATCGGGGTGCTCTGATTTCCTTCCACACTCCAAAGATTAATTGGTTAATTGGCTTCGATAAAATTGTCCCATGTGTGTGTGGGATAGTGCTCGTTTGCGGGGTGATCACTCGTCCGCACGGATTTTGTGGGCCGAAGGGCCGGTTTCCTTCCCGTTTCTCTGAAGTAAAGTCTAGCCTGTTTCACTGCGGGAACGTGTCTACCCTTTGAGTTTGAGATCCTCACCTCCAGCACTTGTTGATTCTGAGGAAGGGTCCCAACTGGAACTGTCACCTATCCATGTTCACCAGAGATGCTGACTGACCTGCTGAGCTGCCACTGAGTTACTCCAGCACTTTGTGGCTTTTTATCCTCACAAACCAACACCTGCAGTTCCTTTGTGTCAAAATTATATTATTTAATCCGCATCCATCTCATCCACCTCCCAATTGACTTACCCGCCGCCCCTGATCCTGATCTCTCTGCTGAGGCGAGCTGGTCCGCACCCCTTACCTTGTCCACGACCCCCACATCCTCACACAGAGCAGGTAAACACTCCCTCTCTCCCACACCACAAAGTGCTTATGCCGGTTCACGGACTCGCCAGCCGCCTGTCACTTCTGACCGTGTTCCATTTGCACATGCAAGTTTTGTACTACGTTTGTACAAGTTTGGGCTACATTTTAGCCCCACACTCCTGATATTTTGGCAGAGGAGAGAGGGTCGTTAGGGAGGGGAAGGGGGGGGGGGCGATCTCCCTGTCCGTCTGCTCCGGGGCCTGGCCAAGATGGCCATTCGCGGGTCCAGGCAGCGGGTAGTCGGCTGCCTGCCCCTTTCCCGGGCCTGTGCCCGTGCCCGCGTGTCCCTGCAGCGGGTACACGCGGTGTCCACGGGGACTCTGGACGCCTTCCTTGAACGCTGGTCGCCGCGGGAAGTTGGGTTTGTTGATAAAGTTGGCGTTATATTAATTTGATGATCGTTTGTTTGTAAAACTGTCAACATAGGCAGTCTTTGATTGTGCTCATTTCTATATTTATATTTTTTTTGAATAAAAGTATTTGTATATATATTTTTTTAAAGGCACAAAGTGCTGGAGGAGCTCAGCGGGTCAGCCAGCATCTGTGGAAGGAGGACGATTTGAGTCCGGTTCCTCCTTCAGACGCCGCCTGTGTCAGTTCCCTCCAGCACCACGTGTGTTTTTAGCTCAGGGTTTCAGCATCTGCAAAATCCCCTGTCTTCCCTGTCTCCCTTCTTCCAGAGAACACATTCCCAGCCCGGATGGTCTCCCTCACTCACCCCTGGTCTCCCCCCCCCCCCCCCACCCTCCATCCCTCCCTCCCACAGCGTTTCCCTGACCCGTGCACCCGGCCTAACGAATCTTTGTGGACATTTCAGGTGAGACAGATGGCGAGACTTCTGCTCCTGGTTCTCTCCGTTACTCTCCTTGTTCCGTCGACCGCGGATCCCAACTCCCACGGCGTCCCTTTCCAGAGGAGCCTCAACCTCTCCATGAAGATCTTGCGGGACGTTCGAGACCTGCTGTCGACTTATGTAAGAACCGCGCTTACCATGACCGTCAGAGTGAGAGGTTAAAGCCTGGCGTCCTGGGGCCGATCTGGTGGGACCGAGCCCGGGTAGTCGGGGAGAGGGCAGCGTGCATCAGGGCGAGGGAGAAGATGAACAAAGAATGGGGCTGCACGGTGGCGCAGCGGGGAGAGCCACTGCTCACAGCGCCAGAGTCCCAGGTTTGATCCTGACTTCGGGTGCTGTCTGTGTGGAGTTTGCACGTACTCCCCGTGACCGCGTGAGGTTCCTCCGGATGCTCCGGTTTCCTCCCACATCACAAAAATGTACGGGTTTGGTGCGTATGGGGGGGGGGGGGGGTGGGTGTGGCGAGAGGTGGGAGAAGAAGATGGGGGAAGGGGAGGTGGAAGGGGGGTAGATGCGATGAGAGGTGGGGAGGAGAGAGGTGTGGGGGGAGAAGAGATGTGGCGAAAAGGTGAGGAGAGATGGGGGAGAGGTGAGGGAGAGAGGTGGGGAAGGGTAGATAGGATAAAGGTGGGGGGAGAGGGGAAGGCGGGGGAGGGGGAAGAGGTGGGGCTGGGCAGGAGGGGGGGGGCGGAGTTTCCTTCTCACCAGGTGCTGTCTTCTGTTTAGAAACAAGAGAGGATGGGGAACGCCGCCTTCGAAGACCACAGCGTGGACCTGAGGAGTTTGCCCCGTTCCCGTAACGTCTATAGCCACTGGCTGCAGATGCAGGTAATCCTGGCTCCTCGCTCCCTTTATCCCTGTTTAATGCACCCCCCCCCCCCCCACCCCACCCCCCTCCCCCCCCCCCCCGCTCATACGGCGGCGGACCCTTACCGTGTCCGTTCTGTGAGGCCGAAGACAGGGGGGGGGGCGGTCGTAAGGTGGGTGTCCGGGAGGCTGGAGTCCGGGTGAGCGAGCATTATGATCCATACAAACTGCGGGAGTAACTCAGCGGGACAGGCACCATCTTTAGTTTCGAGATACAACGTACAAACAGCCATTTGGCTCACCCAGTCCACGCCGACCAGCGATCACCCCGTACACTAACAGTAACACTATTGTACACACTGGGGACAATTTACATCTGTTGACCTGCAAACCGGAGCGTCTTTGGAATGTGGGAGGAAACTGGAGCACCCGGAGAGAACCCACGCGGTCACAGGGAGAATATACATGTCCACAGTCAGGGTGTCCGGTGCTGTTAGGCTGCAACTCTACCGCTGCGCCAGCGTGCCCCTCCCCTCTGCATCCCTGGAAAATATGGATAGGTGGCGTCTCGGGCCGGGAGCCTGGGGATTCAGGGGCACCCGTGGACCGGGAGGATGTCTCTGACCGGGGACATATCCAGCCCCCTCGGTACTTCAGTGGAGCACCTGCCCGCGGCTTCCTCCACTGTTACTCTCTCTCTCTCGCTCACTCCCTCACTCCCTCACTCCTTCACTCGCTCACTTACTCACTCACTCACTCACTCACTCACTCACTCACTCACTCACTCACTCACTCACTCACTCACTCACTCACTCACTCACTCCCAGCCCTTGGCCCACTCCACCAACACTGATCCGATCACCTCTGCTGATGCCATCACGCCCCGGTCACTTCCCCACCCCAACCCCCTCTCCCCCAAAGCACCAATACCACAGGTTAACCGCCCCCCCCCCCCCCATCCTGCCGGTATACCCCTTCTCCGCCCCTTCCATTATGCCCAGTTCCATTATGGTAGAAGTTAATACAAATAATGAGAGGCATAGATAGGATACCCCCCCCCCCCCCCCATCCCAGTCCTCCTAGACCTGACCACCTGCCGAGCCCCCACCAACCCCCTCACGGTGGATTCACTCTTCCCCAGGACTTGGAGAGGCTGCTGCAGAACGCCGAGGACCTGCACATCTTCTGGGTCCACGTGGACTTCAAGCGGGTGGACGAGGTGGGCGAGTGCCGGCAGTGTGCGCTGAGCAAGTCCCTGGAGATCATCTCCCTCGACCTCAGGGACCTCCTTGCACAGCTCAGCTCTCAGGTACGGGGCACAGGTCAGCGACGGGTCAGGGACAAGCAGACATGGGGACGGGTCGAGGGATGAGGGGACCCGCCAGGAGATGGGTGAGGGGACCGGTCAGGGAATGGGTCTGGGGACGGGTCGTCGGGACAAGAGGACCGATCAGGAGATGGGTGAGGGGTCTGGTGAGATGGCACACAGATAGAGTGATAAAGTATGCTTGCCTTCATCAGTCAGGGCATGGACTCGGGAAGTCTTGTTGCATCTCGATAAAACGTTGGTTCAGCTGCATTTAGACTATTGTGTGCAGTTCTGGGCACCACATTACAGGAAGGGTGTGGGGGCAATTTTTTTTACACAAAAAGACGGTGGAGGCGGATATGATAGAGATGTTTTAATTAGGCACCTGGATACACAGAGTGGAGGGGGGTAGGGGAGATTAGTTTAACTTGGCATCAAGTTGGACACGGATATTGTTGCCGAAGAGCCTGCTCCTGTACTGTCATGAAGCCCCTTCCTTCCCTCCCTCCCACACTCCCCACGTCCTCCCCTCTCCTCCCCTCCCCTCGCCCTCCCCACCCTCCACTGTCGCTGCCGCCATTAAGCTCGAACCTTTGCCTTTGCAGATCGTGGGCCTGAAGAGCAGCCCGCCCGAGCCAGTGGACTTCAGCCTTCCCATCAGCTGCCCCATCACCACCAACAAGTGGCTCAGCCATCTGCAGGCCTACATCATCTTCAGGGACCTGGAGATCTACCTGAACAAGGTGGTCCGAGACTTCACCCTCCTCACCGCCAAGTACCCGGGCTGAGTTGCAGCTCTCGGGGTGCGGCTAAACCCATTGCTTGCCACCGTGTCAACCTACACTTCAATGCTGTGTTGATGTCATCCATTAAGGCAAAAACATTCTGTGTCTTCGGACAATCAAATGCTGCACTTTTTCTTCTTCTCTCTTTTTGCTTATATTACATTTTTAATTATTAAATTAAAAAACACCAAGTTGTGTATGAAATGTATTATATTATTCTTAATGTACCCTATTGTATATGACTTCTAATAAAAATATTCTTTTAAAAAATGCTGCACTGATACGGTGTTTTTCTTTACCATATCCTCGGTGTGTCTGGGTATTCCCAGCCGCAGCCCGGCTACAAGCCTGCTACTCGGGTGAGGGAGGTTGTCCACAGTCCAGTCCCCAAACCAGACTTGGTTCAGTTCAGTTTCGTTCAGTTTATTGTCACGTATACCGTTATACAGCATAAAGCTTGTGTTGCGTGCTCACCAGTCAGCGGAAAGACAATACAAAGATTATAATCGAGCCATTTGTGGTCAAAGAAAGAGCGTTCACGTCGCGGCCCTGTTTCCACCAATCGTTCCACCGCCACGCACGAGAAGCGACAAGGCAGACACCATTGTATGCAGATGCCAAGACGTGTGTTCGGCTCTGGCTGAGCAACTTCTAATCTTGCGTGTGGACTCGATAAGAAGAAGTTCGAATCATTCACGTTGCATAGATACATGATGAGGGAATAACGTTTAGTGGAAGGTAAAGCCAGCAAAGTCCGATCAAGGATCAAGGATAGTCCGAGGGTCATCAATAATGTAGATGGTAGTTCAGGACTGCTCTCTGGTTGTGGTGGGATGATTCAGTTACCCGATAACACCTGGGAAGAACCTGTCCCTGAATCTGGAGGTGTGCGTTTTCACACTTCTATACATTTTGCCTGATGGGAGAGGGAATGGCCAAGGTTGGATCTGATTATGCATCTGACTTTGCCTCTTACAGGTTCATATGTTAATTGGGAGCAACGAGAGGAGCGGAGAACTAACTAACTGGGTGGGAGCGTGGGCCAACGGGCTCACCACAGACTGGGCAAGGACGAGACTGCAGGAAAGTCCGACTGAGAGTGAAACCTCAATAACGAAAACACTGAAACACAATCCAGTTTTAATCGAAATCATGTGAACAACATAACAATGTTAAACAGTGGATGTGAAATAGAGGAAGTGGTAATGGCTAACCTCCCAGCGAGAGGTCAGTGTGTCACTGGGCATTGGCTGGGTCCGCCACAGCAGCGAGCCACACCTCACTCCCTCCACAACCTGGGGCAGACTCATACACTGCCATCCGCTCAAGGGCACACACGCACACGCACACGCGCACACACGCACACGCGCACACACGCGCACACACACGCGCACACACACACGCCCACACGCTTGTATAGACACAAACATACAGACAGACACGCAGACACAGACACACACGCAGACACAGACACACACGCAGACTAGATTCATAGACACACGCACAGACACACAGACACACAGACACACTAACGCACACATAGACACACAGACGTACACGTATACATACACACACGTGCATACACGTACAAAATCACATACGCACGTATATAAACACACATGCAATTGCACGCAGGGCACTCACACCATTGCAGACATGCACACGCAGACACTCACATACACACTCACATACACGCTCACACTATTGCAGACATGCACACACAGACACTCACACACAGAGGCATTCATGTTTACAGTGGACAGAGGGCGACACTGTGTCCTTGTCGCTGACATAGATCTTGTCTTAAAAGATACAGCGTGGAAACAGGCCCTTTGGCCCATCGAATCCACACCGGCCGTCGATCACACGTTCACACAAGTTCTATGATATCCCACTTGTGTATCTACTCCCCATACACTAGGGCCGATATACAGCTAACCCACAAACATGGTCGTCTTTCGGATGTGGGATAGACACAACATGTTGGAGTAAACTCAGCGATTCGAAACGTCACCAATTCCTCCTCTCCAGAGATGCTGCCTGCCCCGCTGAGTTACTCCAGCATTTTGTGTCTATCTTCCATTTAAATCAGCATCTGCAGTTCTTTCCTGCACATTTCGGATGTGGGAGGTCCACTATTAAGGTTCCTGCACAGAGGGAGCGCCGCGCTATGGGAGAGGCGGTGAGGGAGCGCCGCGCTATGGGAGGGGCGGTGAGGGAGCGCCGCGCTATGGGAGAGGCGGTGAGGGAGCGCCGCGCTATGGGAGGGGCGGTGAGGGAGCGCCGCGCTGTGGGAGAGGGGGGAAGTGTATTTCGCCCATTGACCTACTCTGACCTTCTCTACTCCTCCCTCGGTGTGGGGGGGGGGGGGGGGTTAGGTGGAGGGGGAGGGGGTTAGGTGGAGGGGGAGGGGGGTTAGGTAGGGAGGTTAGGTGGGGGGAAGGGGGTTAGGTGGGGGGAAGGGGGTTAGGTGGGGGGAGCAGGTTAGGTGGAGGGGGAGGGGGTTAGGTGGGGGGGGGGAGGGGGGTTAGGTGGGGGGGAGCAGGTTAGGTGGCGGGGAGGAGCAGGTTAGGTGGAGGGGGAGGGGGGTTAGGTAGGGGGGTTAGGTGGGGGGGGGGAGGGGGGTTAGGTGGGGGGGAGGTTAGGGGGAGGGTGTTAGGTGGGGTGGGGGTGGCGTCGGTTTTGGGGTGCCGTGCCCCCGCCGGGGTCTCACCCCCTCCGCCTGCCCCCACCGCCCCCAGCCCGGCCCCTCCCTCTGCCACGGTGGCCACCAGTTTGCGGAGCACGGGGGTGGTGGGGATGAGGGGCTTCTTGCTGAGGGTGCCGGAGGGCGAGGAGGGGGCGCCCGGGGGGGAGGGAGAGCCCGGGGCCCGGGTGCCCCGCTCCAGCCTGGGGCTGCCGCGCTGCCGCTGGAAGCTGCCGAAGCGCTTCAGCATTGCCTGCACCGTCCCGCTCACCACCCCGTCGACCGGGACCCGCGACCAGCCTCTGGCGGAGCCCCCGCACCCACCCGGGGCGGCTGCAACCGCGCCCTGCCTCACCCCCCCGGCGCTGGGGGAGGGAGAGGGGACACTGGAAGAGGAGGGATCTCGGGGAGAGGAGGGGTCCGGACTAGAAGGGTCCTGGGGAGAGCAGGGGTCCAGAGAGTAGAGGTTCTCCCGGGGAGAGGGGTCCCGGGGAGAGGGGTCCCGGGGAGAGGGGTCCCGGGGAGAGGGGTCACGGGGAGAGGGGGTCTCCGCAGCGGGGAGCAGCCGGCTCAGTCTCCACGACAGTTTCCTCTTCCTCGGGGGCTGCGCTGCCAGCTCCTCCCCGCTGGGCGCCACCGACGTCCGGCGCTGCCCCGGGGTGAACCTGGTGCCTTCGGCGAAGGAGACGGACGGCCGCTTGGCTTTGGCGATGCTGGAGGTGCGGGGGATGGGCGTCGGGTCCCAGCCGTCCGCCGGCAGGTAGTTACAGCGGGAGCTCATCTCCTGGAAGCCGCCGCCTGCCGTGCGGGGGACTCCGTCTGTGAGGGGGCAGATAGGCAGTGGGTCAACTCCGTCCCCTGCCCCACCCCCAGCATTCCCCCGTCCCCTACCCCCTGCCCCACTATCCACACACCTGCCGCCACCCACTGCATTGTCCCGTCCCCACCCCCAGCTCCCACCCGGGGCACAGTCCCAGAAGGTGCCAGGGAGGGACGTGGGAGGAAGGGTCTGGGGTGGTGGTGTTGAGGGAGGGGGTGGGAGGTAGGAGGCGAGGGCAGATGGAGTTAACGGATGGGGAGATGGGGGGGGGGGCATGGAGTTAATGGGCGGTGAGAGGGCAGGGGGCAAGAGCGAGGGGGGCGAGGGGAGGGAAAGGAGAGGAGTCGGGGAAGGGGAGAGGGAAGAGAGAGGGAGGGTATGGGGCAGGAGAGGGGACAGGGCAGGAGAGGGGACAGGGCAGGAGAGAGTGAGGGGAGGGGACGGCTGAGGGAGGGGCAAGGGAAGTTTCGTGGTGGTCTTGTGAGCTCCTGCCCCGGCGCTGCCTCTCCCCGCCCTTCCCCACCCCTCACCTTCCAGCGTAGGGGTACAGTAGACGGGTCCATCGTCATCCGCCTCGAAGGAGGAGAAGGACGCGGAGTCCCAGGCGGCGGAGGGGGAGTCGATGAAGCTGCAGTTGAAGCTGACGTCGGCATCGTGGTGCAGGACTGGGGGAGGCGAGGCACCGTTACACTCCCTCAGACACGCACGCCGCAACTGACCCTCTCACCCCACCCTCCTCTCACCCCACCCCTCGCCTCCCTCTCACTCCCCCCACCCATCCCCTCCCCTCTCATTCACCACCCTTCCCCTCCCAATCCTCCCCTCCCCCCTCCCCCCTCCTCATCCCTCCCCGCCCCCTCCAATGCCCAACTCCACCCTCCCACACTGCCGCCGTTTTCCACCGCCCCTCCCGTGCCAAGTCACCATTGCCCAATGCCCACCCCGGGTTGATTCATCTCATCCAGTGTAATAGGTACCCGGCCTTTCCAGTTTATGAATGATCACAAAGGTTTTCTCCACATATGCGCCCTGACCCGATGTGTATTTCCAGGATTCCCTGCCTCAATTCAGATTGACTTGTGAGATGGAAGGAGGCCCTTCGACCCGTCACGTCTCTGCCATCTCTGGGAGATCCCAGTCTCATCATCTCCAGCCTCTTATTGTGTCCGCTCCCCGCAACCTCTGTCACTATCTATCCCCCCCCTCCCCCCCCCCCCCCGAATCCACCGACCAATCAACCCCTCCTCACCTGGAAACACCACTGGTCCAATCACAGCCCCATCCCTGTACCCAATGTCCAATCCACCCAATGGCGGGCAGGCTGCGGCTCACCTGTGATTTTGGGCAGCTTCTGGTTGCCGAGGGAGAGACAGGGGGCGGCGGTGCCCAGGTTTGCCAGCACCCCACGCACGTGGTGCTTCATCCTGGCCAGCGGTGCCCGATCATCATCCACAGCCCTGCACACACACACAGGACAGCGTCTCAATATTTAATAAGAACCTAAGGGGTAGCTTTTACATGCAAAGGGTAGTGGGTGTATGGAACGAGCTGCCAGAGGATGAAGTTGAGGCAGTTACTATCGCAACATTAAAGAAACATTTAGACAGGTACATGGATTGGAGGGTTGTGGGCCAAACACAGGCAGGCGGGACTAGTGTCGCTGGGACATGTTGGCCGGTGTGGGCAAGTTGGGCTGAAGGGTCTGTTTTCACGCTGTAAGTCTCTATGACTCAATTCGGGGATATATCGTAGGGGGAAGGGGGGGGGGGGGGGGTGGTGATAGGAGGGGCTGTAGTAAAGGTCGGGATTAAGGGAATGGCAAAGAAAGGAATTTAGCTGGAGAAATGAAGAGTGGACAAAAATGCTGGAGAAAATCAGCGGGAGATGCAGGATCTACGGAGCGAAGGAAATAGGCAACGTTTCGGGTCCAAACCCTTCTTCAGACTGATGTGAGGGTGGGGCGGGAGGAAGAAAGGAAGAGGTGGAGCCAGAGGGCTGAGGGAGAGCTGAGAAGGGGAGGGAGAAAGTAAGGATTACCTGAAATTAAAGAAGTCAATGTTCATACCGTTGGGGTGCAAAGTGCCCAAGCGAAATATGAGGTGCTGCTCCTCCAATTTACGGTGGTCCTCACTCTGGCCATGGATGAGGCCCAGGACAGAGACGTCGGATTCGGAATGGGAGGAGGGGTTAAAGTGCTGAGCCACCGGGAGATCGGGTTGGTTATTGCGAACCGAGCGGAGGTTTACGGCGAAGCGATCGCCAAGCCTACGCTTGGTCTCATCAATGTAGAGCAGCTGACATCTAGAGCAGCGGATGCAATAGATGAGGTTGGAGGAGGTTAAATGAAGAGTCGGATGTGTTTTGGAGTTGTACAAACAACAAGGGCCGAAGAGGGGCGGAACAGGACGGGCAGTCGCTGGGTTACGACAAGGATCCCTTCCTGACAACTCTTTTGTTTTCCTTATCAAGGAGCTTTTATTCAGGACTCCAGGGCCTGAGCCAGGGAGAGGTTGCGCAGGCTAAGACTTTATGGAGCGCAGGAGGCTGAGGGGTGATCTTGAGGGGAACTGACAGGGTCTTTTCTCCAGAGTAGGAGAATCAAGAACTACAGGGCAGAGGTTAAAGATTTAATGGGAACTTGAAGGGTAACTTCTTTACTCAGAGTTATATGTAAATGGGAAGAGCTGCAGTAAGCAGGTAGAATAACAACATTTAATGGACATTTGGATAGGTACATCAATGGGAACGGTTTACGAAATGGGCCAAACACAGGCAAATGGCCGAGATCATCATAGACTGGGCATCTTGGTCAGCATGGACAATCGGGACCGAAGGGCCAGTTTCCGTGCTGTACTGACTCAGTCACTCTATTCCATAGTCACAATCGACATAACATCACAATAATCAGAACTGATATTCTCTCCGTTTGCAAAAAAAAAAACAACCATCGAATGACTCGAGTTGATGAGAGGCCCATTGTTGCTCAGGCCTCCAAAGCCCCAGTGGGCACCGTGTGCTCCCTCTCCAGGGACACTGGCACGGGTTTAAACCCAAAGAGGGGCAGGCGGTCGGCTTGGGCAGAACCCTCGACTGCCCGCCGCCTGGAGCCGTGAATGACCACATCTTGGCCAGGCGCTGGAAAAAAACTGAGCAAGAAACCCCGCGCTGTACCCGGTGTCCAAAACGTAATTGACCGAAGCAGCTCAGAACCCAAATCACTTAGTTTAGTTTAGAGATATAGCGCGGAAACCGGCCCTTCGGCCCGTGTCCGCGCCGATCTGCGACCCCCCACACACCAACACTATCCGACACACACGCACTAGGGACAAATATAATTTTACTAAAGCCAATGTACCTACAAACCTGTACGTCTTTGGAGTGCGGTAGGAACCCGGAGCACGTGGAGAAAATCGTTCCATGTCATGGGGAGAACATGCAAACTACGTACAGACAGCACCCGTAGTCAGGATGGAACCCGGGTCTCTGGCGCGGTAAGGCAGCAACTCTACCGCCGCACCGCCGAGCAAGTGGGAATTGGACAGAAACAGTGCCTGGGAGGAGGCAGTGGAGACCGAGACAGTGGATGCATCGTCCATCATCTTCCAAAATTCAACTGATTCTCGGCCGTTCCCCTGATACTTGGCGCTGGAGCGTGGCGGCTCTGTGTGCCGGTCAGAGAGCAGGACCTACTACCATCCAATACCATCGCTCTGCTCCTTTACGGCGGCAAATGTAGACATCTAAATTCTGTACTCTGCATCTTCCCCTCTGATCTACTTATCGTGCTGGAGTTTGTTTAGTTTGGTTTAGTTCAGAGATACAGCGCAAACTAATTCTATTTTGTCCCACTTTCACTAGAAGCAACTTACAGAAGCTAATTAACCTACAAACCCACATGTCTGTGGGATGTGGCAAGAACACCAGAGCACCCGGAGGAAACCCATGCGGTCACCTGGAGAACGTACAAACTCCGTACAGACAGCGCCTGAGGTCACGATCGAACCCAGGTCTCGGGCGCTTTAAGGCAGCGGATGTATCGCTGCGCCATCGTGCCGCCCCTGACTTGATGTATTGATGTATATTGGGGACATTGTGTGTATTACCTGATTGACGATATAGGAAGATTATTACTGTACCTCGGTGCACGTGACAATAATAAACCGAAACCTACCACGGTACCATAAGTCCCACCCAGTCCGGCCTCCCACGGCCTCCCCTCCACCTCCTGGACCTGTTCCCCGAGTCTCCCCCCACGGTCACCACTCACCTGCCGGTGGGGTCGTCCGAGTTGCGTCCACAGCAGCAGCAGAGGGCACAGAGGAGGAGGAGGAGCAGGAGTAGAGGGAGCAGCACGGCAGCAGTCACCACCCCAGCCGTACCTGGGCATGCGGGGAGAGAGAAGAGCAGAGTCCGTGACCAGCGCCCCAGAACGGGGAGTGTCAGAGAGGGGACCCCGGAGCCGGGGGTGGCAGACCAGCGGAGGAAGGGGATTATTCTCGGCTTAGTCACTGAACCAGGGAGAGGAGCGAGGATGGTCGGGCTACCATTGAGGATTGACTGGGAGAAACTGCCCTGGTCCTGGTCCTTTCTCCCTCTCCCATTCATTCCTAGTTCCCTTTGTCAGTATCCAGGAACAGAGTTCCTGTTGGGATTATCCCTCCTCTGGGACCCCATACAATGAGGGATACCTGGAAGCACCGGGATCTAATTCAATCCCAGTCTGGTGTGGGGTCCAGGAGATGATTGGAGCTCTGGGATCAGTCCAATTACAATCCAAAGGGTGATATCTGGATGCACTGGGAACTAGCCAATCCCAATCCAGTGTGGGATACAGGAGAGAGACCGGAGCACCTGGATCTATTCAAATTCCAAATCCAAAGAGCGATTTGTGGAAGATATGGGAGCACTGGGAAGAATCCTTCCCAATAGGGATATCTGGGAACACTGGGAATAGTCCAATTGCAATCCAGGCTGGGATATAGGAGAGAGATGGGAGATGAAAACAGTCCAATCACAATCCAAAGAGGGATTTTTGGGGAGAGATGGGAGCACTGGGAACAATCCAATCCTAATCCAATGCGAGATAACTGGAAGCACTGGGATCCTGCCCAATCCCAATGTAATGTAGGATACGGGGGAGACCTGGGACCAGGCCAGATCCCAGCCTGAGATGGGATACTAGGATAACAAGGAGCAGGACCATTCCCCCTCCCGCAGCCGGCTTCAGCGCCACCCTGGGATGCCGACCCGTTCCCATCGCTGCAGGACCACTCACTGAGATGGCAGCGTCCGGTGACTTGGTGGCACGAAGTTCCCAGACAGCCACACGCCGTCGAGCAGTTCACCCCGTGGGTCCCTGCCGGGCAGCTGGAATTACAGCTGGAAAACAACAACAACAGATTCAGGGAGCACCGAGAACAGGTGGGAAACTCGGCAGAGAATCAACTGAAGGACAGCACAGCGAAAAGGACCGTGGAGCTGGCAGTGCGGGGAAGGCCATTCAGCCCATCACACCTGCCGAACTAGACACAGAGACCAGGGTTGATCTGATCCTGGCCCTGGCTGTACTCTTTGGCCGGTTCCCCTCCATTGACTTGAAGGTCGGAGAAAAAAGGGTGGGAGGCAAGAGGTTGTTGTTCAAATGGGAGACCTGTAACACGTGGTGTGCCTCAAGGATCAGTGCTGGGTCCGCTGCTGCTCATTATTTATATTAACGATCTGGATAAGATTGTAGGTGGCATGGTTGGCAGATGACACCAACATTGGCGGTATGGTGGCCAGTGATGAAGATTATCTATGATTACAATGAGATCTTAATCACTTGGGCCAATGGGCAGAGGATTGGCAGATAGAGTTTAATTCAGTTAGCGAGGTGGTGCATTTTGGAAAGACAAACCAGAGCCAGACCCACGCAGTAATTGAATACATTTGTTACTTTGTGGGCGCCCTTTGCGTGGCGACTCTTTGCATGCGTGTACTGTATGCAAAGCAAAGAATGCCACTGTACCAAGTACACGCGACAATAAAGTATCAATCAATCAAAGTAAGTGGTAGCACCCTGGGGCATGTTATGGAACTGAGAGACCGAGTTTTATGGAAGTGGCGACACATGTTGATGGGGTGGTGAGGAAGGTGATTGGCACGCTGACTTTCATCTGTCAGGGACTGAGTACAGGTGTTAGGATGCTACGTTACAGCTGTACAAAACGTTGGTGTGGCCACATTCAGAGTACAGGAACCTCACCTTTTAACCTTGCTAGATTTAGAATGTATTTAGAATAACGCGCTTGTCTAACGACTATGGAAGGTTAATGTATCGGCTCTTATTTTTGAAATAACACAGTCAAATTTATGCAAACTTACACATCAGCTTTCAAAATTATCGTGTAAGACACCTTCTGTTTTGCAATACAGAAAGAAAGCACAAGCTATTAAGCTATTAGGCTGCACGCTATTAGACTACATGTTTAAATGTATCTGCCTTTGGGACATCTTTTTCCAGTCACGGAGCATAAACGGGTAATTTTCTCAGGTAAAGCATTGTACAGATGGAAGGGATAGCTTTATATTGTTGTACAATGTGATTCACTCTCACATGTCACTTGGCGGGCGTGTGGTGCCTCGCCAATGTTTACTTTGTGAGCTTTTTTTGATCTACGCCCTGGTTTTCAAGCCCACAACCCCCGTATAAAACACCAGGTGCCCGTACTGTGTTCACTTCTGGTCGCCTGCTACAGGAAGGATATCATTAAACTGGAAAGTTTGCAAAAAAGATTTACGAAAATGTTACTGGGTCTGGAGGTTTGTGTTATAAGGAGAGGCTGGATAGGCTGGGACTTTTTCTCCCTGGAGTGTAGGAGGTCGAGGTGCGACTTGAAACAGGTTGATAAAATCATGAAGATAGACAGTCTTTTTGCTAGGGTGGGGTAGTCTAAATTTAGGGGGCTTACGTTTAACATGAAAAGGGAATGGTTTAAAAGGGACCTGGAGGGCAGGGTGTGTTACACAGAGGGTGGCGGGGGTGTGGAAAGAGCTGCAAGAGGCAGAGACCTGTACAGACATGACATTGGAAGGACACTTGGACAGGTACATGGACAGGAATGGTTTGGAGGGATTCGCGGCAGGTGCAGGTATGTGGGACTAGCTTAGACACACAGCTTGGGTGGTGTGGACAGAGTGGGCCGAAGGGCCTGTTTCCTTGCTGTATAACTATATGATTCCTCAGCCCACAGTGTTGACAGAAGTGCTGTGCAGTTACAGAGGGCGTGTCCGTCACGCACTGAGGGGTGAGCAGGGATACCCTTCCTTACAGTGTCCACACCTGGGGTAGACAACCTGCCCTGTCACTCACCTGTCCCCGGTATATCCATGGTACGTGGGGAGTAGGACCCAGGCGTGTGTGTACATACGTTCATAAGTTATAGCGGCAGAATTAGGCCATTCGGCCCATCAAGACTACTCCGCCGTTCAATCATGGCTGATCTATATTTCCCTCTCAACCCGATTCTCGTGCCTTCTCCCCATAACCCCTGATACCCTTATAAATCAAGAATCTGTCAATCTTTGCCTTAAAAATATTCATTAATTTAGCCTCCACAGCCATCTGTGGCAAATAATTTTACAGATGACAGGGACCTGGTCCTGTGATGGATCACACACATGTCCCTGGTATATATATGGTACGTGAGGAGTGGCTCCCAGGCATGTGAACCTGTCCTATGATGAATCGCTCACCTGTCCCCGCGCGGAGTGGGTCCCAGGTGCGTGTACCTGCCCTGTGATGGATCACTCACCTGTGCCCAGTATATCCCACGTCGCAGACGCACTCCCCCGTCACATGATGGCATGTTCCATGGTAGCAGTCTGCGCAGTACGATCGGCAGCCTGTCCCATATGTCCCAGACACGCAGGGGGTGTCACATCTGATAACAACAAGACCGGACACCGCGTGAACAGACGTGGCACTGATCCCAACTACCGCCCCTCCCACAGGGGTAGCTCTGGGCACAGTAATGTGGGAGAGGCGGTGAGGGAAGGCGCGCTCTGCTAGGGGCGGTGAGGGAGCGCCGCGCTGTGGGGAGGGGGGGGGGGGGGTGAGGGAGCGCCGCGCTGTGGGGAGGGGGGGGTGAGGGAGCGCCGCGCTGTGAGGAGGGGGGTGAAGGAGCGCCCCGCTCTGGGAAGGGCGGTGAGGGAGGGAGCGCCGCGGAAGGCGAGGGGTGGGGTAGGAAGCCGCTGACGTACCTGGGACCGGTCCAGCCCGGGTTACAGGAGGCACAGTGACCGGTGTGGGGGTGACAGGGTGCGCCGTTCCCACACATGGGGCACTGCAGGGTGCAGCGGCTTCCATGGGACCCAGCGGCGCAGAGCTGGTCGCAGCGATCCCCCTTCCAGCCCCCCTCACACAGAATGCAGGACCCGTTGATGGGTGAGCAGGGATACCCTTCCTTACAGTGGCCACACCTGGGGTAGACAAACCACAGTTAACCCCGCACATCCCCTCAAGCCAATCCCAACATTCCCTCCGCAGACGCTGCCTGGCCCACCGAGGTTTCGTTTCGAGAAACACGGCGGCCATCGATCGCCCGTTCACACTAGTTTAGTTCAGTTTAGAGATACAGCGCGGAAACAGGCCCTTCGGCCCATCGAGTCCGCACCGACCAAGGATCCCAGCAGATTTTTTTGTTGTTGTTTATTTTTGTTAGAAGTAAGTACAATAGTGTGGTACTTGAGTACCCAATACATACATACATATTTCCATTCTTGTACAACTTCATACTTTTGATTTAATAATAAAAGAACAGTGAAAGAAAAAAGAAATAAAGAGTCGGAATAGACAGACAAGCGAGTAGAAACAGATCGCAAATGAAATAAAGGACAGAGATGAGAAGCTGAAAGGATTGAAATAGAAGAAGAAAATAAAGAAAAGAGAGATTAGGAGAGATCTACCTATTTCGTATTTTTGCCCATCCGTCACCCGGTTCTAAACCATTTAATTTCTGAGGTTATGTTATGTTGCACCATATGCTTGCAAAAAGTTGATAAAAGGAGACCAAATCTTTGAGAATTGGTCTACTTTGCCTAGTAGGAGGAATCTCATTTCTTCAAGATGAAGCGTTTCAGACATGTTTGAAATCCACATTTTGAATGTTGGCGTAGTTGCGTTTTTCCAAAATTTGAGTATACGTTTTTTTGCTGTTATTAGACCGTAATTAAGAAAATCTTCTCGGAATATAGTTAGTTTACTTCCCTCTTCCATTGATCCAAAGATAATCAGTTCTGTATTGGGGTTCAATTTTGTGTTAAATAGTTTTGTAAAAATTCCAAAAATTTCATTCCAAAATTTATACAGTTTTATACACGAAACAAAGGAATGTGCTATAGTGGCATTTTGAGTAAGACATTTGTCACAGAACGTTTGGGAATATTTTATTCAGTCTAGTTTTAGAATAATATAATCTATGTAAAATTTTAAATTGAATTAGGTTATGTCTTACATTAATTGAACATTTATTTACATATAATAATTTTTTTCCCATCTATCGTTAGGAATTTTTATCAATAACTCTTGTTCCCAGTCCCTTCTAATTGTCTCTGTCGTTGGCGTTTCTATATTTAAAATTATATTATATAGGTAAGATATTACATTGCTTGATTCTGCCTTTCTATTCATTCCTTCCTCCAATACATCTGGGGTTGGGGTTTGATATCCTTGTATATATTTCTTCAAATAACTTGAATTTGAAGATATTTGAAATATTGATTATTTTTCAAATTATATTTTAGTTGTAATTGTTGGAATGATAAAAGTTTTCCCATATCATACATATCTCCCAGCAGATTAATACCATCCTACCCACACTAGGGACAATTTACATTTATACCAAGCCAATTAACCTACAAACCTGTACGTCTTTGGAACGTGGGAGAAAACCCACGCGGTCACGGGGAGAACATACAAACTCCGCACAGACAGCACTGGTAGTCAGGATCGAACCTGGGTCTCTGTAAATCAGTAACTCTATCGTGGTGCCACCAATCGAGTTACATATTTAAGCATTTCCTGATTTCCTGATTTCCAGATACCATTTATCTGCCTGACAGGAACCATTTGACTGAAACTATGTTGAAGAGAAGAGTGCACTCGCCTTTCAGTAGCAAGAAGATACATACTACGTACAGACAGCGCCCGTAGACCCCGGGTCTCTGGGTTGTAAGGCAGTACCTCCACCGCTGCGCCGCCTATCTATCTATACATAACTACATTACCGCCCGGTTCTATATTCCATATTAATTCTATAGACGAGTTCTATATTATCCCACTTTCTCAATCACTCCCTACACACTAGGGTCAATTTACAGAGGCCAATTGATCTACAAACCCGCACCTCTTCGGGATGTAGGAGGGAACCCGAGCACCCGAAGGAAACTCACGGTATGGTTTTCTACACAGACTTTAGTAGAGGTCTGTCGAGTAGGTCCCTCGCGGTCGACTGGTCCAGAAGATTGAGACACAGGAGATCCACAATAACGGTGGATTCAAAAATGTCATGGCCATAAAAAGGATGGAAGGTATAGAGAGGTGATAGTCACACCAGTTGTGTTCCACAGGGATCAATGCTCTTTTGTTTGTGAGATATACAAAAGATAAGGATGGAGAATGTAGGTACGTTGATTACTTAGCTTGCAGATGACAAGAAAATAGTGGGAGTTGTGGATAGTGAGGAAGGTTGTCAAGGGTAACAGCAGAATATAGATCCGTTGGAAAAGTGGGTGGAGAAACGGTAGATGTAATTTAATCTGGAGAAGCATGAAGTGTTGCACTTGGAGAGATCAAATGTAAGGGTAAAGTGTACAATTAATGGCAGCATGTACAAAGGGAAATTGGGATTGAAGTCTATAGTTCCCCGAGAATGGCAACACACGAGGATAGGGGTGATAAAGAAAACACGACATGGTCAGGGCATTACATATAGGGAACACAGGGTGCAGTTGTAAAAACAAAGGCCACATTTGGAGTATTGAATGCAGTTATGGTCACCCCATTAACAAGAAGGATGTGGAGAAGGTGGCCACGAGGTTTACCAGTATGCTGCCTGGATTTGATGGTATTAACTATATAAACTTGGATTGTGGAAGGGCCAGGGAGGGAGCGCCGCGCTGTGGGGTGTGCGGGGAGGGAGCGAGGGGGAGGATTGTTTTCTCCGGAACACCGGAGGTTGGGGGAACTTGATAGAGGTATATAAAAGTATGAGAGGCAGAGATAGGGTTGAGAGTCAGAACCTTTTCCCCCTTAGGTGCAAATGTCAAGGACTAGAGGGAATGGTAAAGGGCCTGTCCCACTTTGCGATTTTATCAGCGACTGCGAGCGTCAGCGTCACAATTTCCAGGACCTCAACGGCGACAACATAGGACAGCAATACGACAGCCTACGACATCCTGTGACCGCACATACGTCAAACAACGACAGCCGAAGTCAACATACGTCCACCTGCGACACAATACAGCAAGACACGCCAGGCTGCGTGACTGTCTACGACATCTGAGGACACGTGCATGATGATGTATGATGACGCGGGCTGTCACAAAATGAATTAGCCGAGGTCGTGACCTTGCGTCACCATGCGTCACCCGCAGGACAGCCTACGTCAGTGCGCGACAGGGCACACGACTAGATAAAAAGAACATTGCAAAATCCAGCGGCGGCAAGGAGACACCGCGCGTCATTTCAGGCTGTCGCCGAAAATGCCGCAAGTGGGACAGACCCTTAAAGGTGAGAGGGACAAAGCTTAAAAGAGATGTGCTGGGAACATTTTTCTTACCCAGAGAGTGGTGGGTGCCTGGAAAGCGCTGCCAGGGTTGATAATGGAGGCAGATATTATAATGGTGTTTAAGAGGCTTTTAGGTAGCCACAGGGAATGGAGGCGCAAAAGGTAAACAATTGGAAGAACTCATTGGGTCAAGCTGCAACTGTGGAGCCACAAGCATGGTTGAAATTCAAGATGTCTACCATTCTTCTACCTCCGCAGATGGTGCCCGGCCCAGACTTTCTCCAGCAGTTTGCAGGCAACAGCAACAATTCAGACTGCACATTCCCCGGGGCCCTGTATAGAATCATGAGAGGAATAGATCGGGTAGATGCATAGAGTCTCTTGCCCATAGGGGACTCGAGGACCAGAGGACATAGGTTCAAGTTGAAGGGGAAAATATTTAATAGGAATCTGAGCGGTAATTTTATCATATAAAGGGTGGTTGGTGTATGAAACAAGCTGCCAGAAGCGGCAGTTGAGGCAGGGACTATCCTAATGTTTAAGAAACAGTTAGGCAGGTACATGGGTAAGGCAGGTTTGGACGGATAGGGATCAAACGCAGCCTGGTGGGACTAATGTAGCTGGGACATGTTGGCCGGTGTGGGCAAGTTGGGCTGAAGGGCCTGTTTCCACACTGTAAGACCATGGCACTAAGAGGGTTTCCTGAACCAGTACGTGGATACTCCAAATAGAGAAGAGAGCATACTTGTCATTGTGTTGAGAAACAAGCCTAGCCACTATGACTCTTTGCAGCATCTGCAATAAACAACTGCATGAACAACAGTAGAAGTGCAGCAGATTTCGCAGTTGACATGCATCGCGGGCGGCCGCCGGCTGTCCATACCTGTTCCTGCAGTCTTGGCCGTAGAGGCCGGCGCCGCATGTCTCGCTGCAAAGGCGGCCCTGGTAGCCAGGGAGACAGGTGCAGAGGCCGGTGCTAGGGTGGCACTGTCCATGGTGGCAGAGGCACCGCTGGTCACACAGGGCGCCCCACCAGCCCTGGCCACACTGGCACTCGCCAGTGCGCTGTGTGCAGGGCGAAGGGCCGCAGTAACAGGGAATGTTGCACCTCTTGCCCCAGTAGCCAGAGGAGCAGTTGCAGTGGCCGGTCCCCGGGTCACACAGCGAGTAGGCCGGGTGGCAGTGACAGGGCCTGGAGCAGTCGGCACCCCACCAGCCCGCCTCGCAGCGGCACTGCCCATTCCTCGCATCGCAGCGGCCCCGCACACACCCACACCTGCGGCCGCAGCCCGGGCCCCAGCGGTCCGGGTTACAGGTGCATCTTCCCGACGTGGCGTCACATCTGCCGTGAGGGTGACACGGGCACGACTCACGGCAGTCTGGGCCCCAGAACTGGTCCGGGCAGCCTGCGGGTACAACACACAGGCTGGTGAGCACACTATGTCCTTGGGAACAGAAATACACACTGCCCGGACCATCACACACATACGCACCTACACTGCCCGGCCTGTTACACACACACGCGCGCACTGCCCGGCTTATCACACACACACACACTGCCCGGCCGGTCACAGGTGCACACACACACATTGTGCCAGGCCCGCCACACGTACACACACACACACACACACACAGACATAGACAGACACACACATACACGCAGACACACACAGTTAAACACGCACACAGATACAGACACAGACAGACAGACAGACAGACACACACACACACACACATACACAAACACACACTATGCCCGGCCCATCACACGTACACACACACACACATAGGGGCCCACACACACTGCCCTGGGGAACAACACGACACACTGCCTGACTATCACATGTGCACACACACATGGCCACACACACACTGACACGTATGGACATGAACACACGCAGATGCACACCCACAGCGACACATATGGGCACACACGCACCTGAGGAACAGCACCACACACTGTACACATACACATGGTTGGGTGGGGTGGGGTTGGGGGTGAGGTTTGGGTGGGTTGGGATGTGGTGTGGATGGGGGGTGGGTGTGTAGTGGGTGGGAGTGGGGTGTGGGTGGGGTGGGGTGGAACAGGGTCTGGTGAATAGGACAGTACCTTAGCTTGGGGTACAATCCGTGGAGTGGGTGGGGTAGTCATGTCATAAATGATAGATGTGGAATTAGATCATTCGGCCCATCAAGCCTACTCGGTCATTCAATCATGGCAGATCTATCGCTCCCTCCTAACCCCGTTCTCCCGCCTTCTCCCAATAATCGCTGACACCTGTACTAATCATGAATCCAGCTATCTCCGCCTTAAAAATACCCAAAGACGGCCTCCACAGCCTTCTGCGGCAAATAATTCCACAGATTCACCACCCTCTGACTAAATACATTTCTCCTCGTCTCCTCCTTAAAGAACGACCTATAATTCTGAAGCAATGACGTCTAGTCCTAGACTCTCCCACTAGTGGAAATATCTTCCCCACATCCAATCTATCCACGCCGTTCACTATTCTGCATGTTTCAATGAGGTCCCACCTCATTCTAAACTCCAGCGCTACAGGCCCAGTGCTGTGGATAAATTGCTCATCATAGGTTAACCTCCTCATTCCCAGGATCATTCTTGTAAATCTTCTCTAGACCGTCTCCAGAGCCAGCACATCCTTCCTGGTGCCCAAAATTGCTCCCAATATTCCAAATGCAGCCTTACCAGTGCCTCATAAAGCCTCAACATTACATCTTTGTTTTTGCACACAAGCCCTCTTGAAATAAATGCGCTACTACCGATATCGAAATTCTATACTACCGATTCCATTTGCAGATTAACTCTTTGGGAATCCTGCACCAGCATTCCCAAGTCCCTTTGCACCTTTGATTTCTGGATTTTCTCCGCATTTAGAAAATAATCTATGCCTTTATTCCCACCACCAAAATGCATAACTCCGCGCTTTGCTGCACTATATTCCACCTGCCACTTCTCTGCCCACTCTCCCAACCTGTTCAAGTCCTTCTGTAGGACGCTACCTGCCCTTTCACCTATTTTCGTATCATCCGCAAATTTGGCCAAAAAGCCTTCAATCCCCTCGTCCAAACCATTAATATACAACATGAATCGTAGCGGCCTCAGCACCGACCCCTGTGGAACTCCGCTAGTCACTGGCAGCCAACTAGAAAAAACCCCCTTTGTGCCCACTCTTCATCTTGTGCCATCCAGCCAACCTGGTCGTGTGAGATGGGGAGGGGTGGGTGGGGAGAGGTGGGGGAGTGTGAGATGGGGTGTGGTGGGGCGGTGTGGAGTAGTGTGAGGTGGAACAGACTGGGGTCACACAGGGCATTGGTGACATGTGGTACTTACGGGTTACGCAGTTGGCTCCGAAGTATCCGTGTGGACATCGACACTGGCCTGGCCGGACGCACATCTCTCCCGTCCGGCAGCTCCCCGCCCCGGCACACACCGCTGGGGGAGAGAGCCACACCGCCATCACACTGGGTCATAGACGTCTGCACCGCTCACCGAGCAACCAACGAGGAACAGTATCGCCCCTCCCACAGCGCGGTGCTCCCTCACCGGCCCCTCCCTCAGCGCGGCGCTCCCTCACCGGCCCCCCCTCACCGGCCCTCTCACAGCGCGGCACTCCCTCAGCACCCCTCCCTCACCACCCCGCCCACGGTAATCACCTACCGATGCTGCAGGAGTTCCCCTGCTGTCTCCATCCCGCACAACAGCTCAGCAATAGATCAGCGCTAGGAGACAAACAAAGCACGATGAATGCCGACGTGTGGCCTGGTCACTCCGGCCCTGCTCCCTCTCCCGGCCCTGCACCTATCCATTCAAGGGTTGTCTGAGACCTACTCTATGTGATGAGGTTGGGCATCCACGGACAAGGGCTGTTACCTGGGTGCCGAGGATTAGATCTCTACTAGTAGATTTTGATAATTAGATGAAATGTCAATCTGTTTTCTGACAAATACAGTGGTGAAGATGCAACCAAACGGACTGATCAGTGATAGTCAGCGTGGGTTTGTGCATGGGAAATAGCATCTGACAAATTTGATTGAGACATATGAAGAGATGACCGAGAGGTTTGAGAAGGGCTGTGTGGTTGACCTTATCTACCTGGACAAGGTGCCACATGGCTAGTCCAGAAGGTTAGATCACATTGGATGCTGAGTGAGATAAATTTGATACCAGGTTGGTTTGACGGTACAAGCAAGAGGGTGGTAGTGGAGGTGTGTTCTTCAGATTGAAAGCCTGTGACCAGTGATCTGCTGGAGAGGTCGGTGCAGGGGCCTTTATTATACGATCAGCAAGGCTATCCCCGTGAAAAGCACAATCCTCAGCACAGAACAGGCCACGGTCAATTTGCAAGAGACACTGTTTTACACCATTTATGAAGGTGGCAGTGACTAATAAGTTTGCAATTACATCAAACTGGTATCGTGAGCAGAAGGTTGCCTAAGGTTACAACAGGACCTTGATCAAATGGGATGGGCAAAGGAATAGCAGATGGAATTTAACTCAGGCAAGTGTGAAGAGTGATGTCTTTTTGGGAAGTTATACCAAGCCAGGACATACACATTGAAGAAGGGTCTCGACCCGAAACGTGTCTGAAGAAGAGTCTCCACCCAAAATGTCACCCATTCCTTCTCTCCAGCAGAGATGCTGCCTGTTCCATTGAGTTACCCCAGCTTTTTTGTGTCATACACTTTGAATGACAGGCCCTGTGGTGCGTTATTGAATAATGAGAACCTGGGATACAATGTACTGTAAGTGAAAGTAGCCACACAGGTAGACAGAGTGGTGAAGAAGGGGCAAGGTATGTCTGCTTTCATTGCCTTCACCTGGAGTTGGGTGGTCATGTTACAGTTGTACACATCATTAACTGGGCTGCACTTGCAGAGGAGATTCTCAAGAGCGTTCCTGGCACTGAAGGGCTTGAGTTATACGGGGAGATTGGAAAGGCTGGGACTGTTTCCCTGGAGTGAAGGAGACTATGGGGTAACTTTTTTTAAGTTTATAAAATAAGAAGGGTCGTTACTGAGGTAGGGGAGTCTAAAACAAGAGGGTATGCATTTAAAATAAGAGGGGAAATGTTTAAGAGAGACGAGGAGTGGTGGAACGAGCTGCCAGAAGAGGTGGTAGATGCGGGTACAATTACTATGTATGGAAGACGTTTACACAGGTACGTGGATAGGACAGGTTTAGAGGGTCTTAGGCCAAACATGGGAAATGGGATTACAGTGTATAGGCATCTTGGGTGACATGGACGAGTTGGACCAAAGGGCCTACTCCATGCTGCATGATCCTAAGCCCCAATGTCAGAATCAATTAAACTGCTGCTGCGTGGTACTCAGTTTCTTACCATCGCTTCCCCCGTTTAGTTTAGTTTAGTTTAGTTTGGAGATACAGTGCAGAATTTGGCCCTAAGGCCCACCAGGTCCGTGCCAAACAGCGACCCCCGTACACTCGCACCGGCCTGCACACAAGGGACAATTTATAATTTACAGAAGCCAATTAACCTGCATGTCTTTGGAGTGTGGGAAGAGACCAGAGCCCCCAAAGAGAACCCACATGGTTGCATGGTCTCCATACAGACAGCACCTGTGGTCAGGATCGAACCTGGGTCTCTGGTGCTGTGAGGCAGCAGCTCTACCGCCGCGCCACTGTGCAGCCCTTGTTTATTGAGCGAAGAACAAACTGATGAAGGTACTCACCAGGCCATGCAGCATCTGTGGAGGCAGCGGGATAGTCAACGTTTCGGGATGAGACCCTGACCATCCCTCTGCCTACACAGATGCTGCCTGACCAGCTGAGTTTGCCTGTTGCTGCATATTCCACCATCTGCCCACAGTTTACATAGAGACAAGCTGATGTTATGGCTGAGAGTTCAGCGCCATTCACTCCGTTCAATGGGAAACAAACAAGAGGAACATTATGGGCCAGCATTGAGAGTCATGGCAGTGGGAACTCGATGTGCCGGGGAGAGAGAACACACAGGAGACAGGCAGAGGCAGGTACACCAAGACACACACACAGAACACAGAACTGTACAGCACAGGAACAGCCCTTCAGCCCACAACATCTGTGCCGAACATGATTTCAAGTTAAATTAATCTCCTCTGCCTGCACAATGACTTTAGACTTTAGAGATACAGCAGCAAACAGGCCCTTTGGCCCACCTGGTCTGCGCCGTTCCATGATCAACCCCTACACTAGCACTATCCTACACACTGGGGACAATGTACAATTTTCAGAAGCCAATTGGCTTTCCAACCTGTATGTCTTTGGAGTGTGGGGGGAAATCAGCGCACCTGGAGAAAACCCACTCGGTTACGGGGAGAACGTACAAACTCAGTACAACACCAGTAGCCAGGATCGAATCTGGGTCTCCGGCGCTGTAAGGCAGCAATTCAAGCCCTGCGCCACTATACTGTACATAAATACATATCCATATCCACATCCCTCCATTCCCTGCTTATCCATGTGCCTATCCAAACGCCTCTTAAACACCACTATCATATCTACCTCCACCACCAACCCTGGCAGTGCGTTCCAGACACCCACCACTCTATGAATAAAAAACATGCTCCATACATACCATTTATACTTTGGCCCTCTTACCTTAAAGGAGAAGGTAAGACTCTCCAGAGAAAACAATCCAAGTTTGTCCAATCTTTCCTATAGCTGACACCCTGTCTGTGCCTCTCATAGTTTTACATACGTCTTCCAGCAGAGGAAAGGCAGAGAGTGATCAGAGCAGATTCAGCAGCCCAGCGGGAGGGAGGGAGGGAGGGGGTCACCAAGACACAGAACACAACCAAGTGATGGATTACCTTGCTGAACGGCAGACGTTGGCTCCGTCAGGGTCGAGCGGTGGAAGGACGGAGGTGTACGTCAGTGGGCACACGATGAGTAGCAGGAAGAGGGTGCCCATGTCAGGAGGGTGGGAGCCTGGGCACGGGACTCCCGGCCTGGACTAGCCGGCTCCGTCCCCCTCTGCCCTGTGCTGCTGCCGCCAGCAGCAGGCTCTGTCCTGTCCCTCTGACTGGCTCCGATCCGGATGTCACAGCCTTGGTTTCCTTGCCGGAATTGAGGCTTTTTACTCGGGAAGTTGGTGGGGGTGGGGAGCCAGTTCCTGCTATTCAGTTCCTCAGGAACAAAGGGAATCGACGGTGGGGAGCAGATGTTTGTGTTGGAGGGATGGTTCTAATGGAGGGACAATCGACAGACAATTCCGCAGTCACCCCACCCTGAGCAAGGCCATTCAGCCCATCCACTCCTGCTGCTGCCCATGTGAATGACTTAAGGAATTGTGGAAATATGGAGTCAGTCGCAGTGCGATGCTCCCTCACCACCCCTCCCGCGGGTCAGGCCTGTGCAACTTATACTGGTGGCCAGCCCTGCCCTCTGTGATTCAGTGACTGGTATCTTGGCTACTCTGTGCCACTCTGGGTGGGGTTGGCTCCGCTCTGCTGGTGCTGATAAAAGAGGGCTCTCCTTGAAGCAGGATCCTGAGCAGAACCAGTCCCTTTAATAAAGGTGAGGGTGTTGTCTCAGTCTCTGGCATTGAGTCCATAGACAGATAGAGTCTAGCTGTTATGAGGCAACTGAATCATCCTACCACAACCAGAGAGCAGTCCTGATCTACTATCTACCTCATTGGTGAACCTCAGACTTGATCGGACTTTGCTGGCTTTACCTTGTACTAAACGTTATTCCCTGATCATGTCTCTATACACTGTAAATGGCTCAACTGGAACCATATATTGTCATTCTGCTGACTGGATAGTACGCAGTGTACCTTGGTACATGTGACAATAAACTAAACTGTAACTGTAGTTGCTTATGTTAGCAAAGGACAATCTGCCCATCTAGTATCAGCCAGCTCACAATTCAATTCAATCTTTAATTGTCATTGTGCAGTGTACAATACGGAGACAACAAAATGCAGTTGGTATCTCCAAAGGCGAACTTACGAATGAACAAGTAATTACGCAGTAGTATGAGTATTGCGCAGTAGTATGAGTTAATATACATCTATACATGTACAGTGTCCGGGGGGGGGGGGGGGGGGGAGAGGGGGGGAGACAGGCAGTCATTGAGGTGCAGCATTGAGATGTGTGACAGCCACAGGGAAGAAGCTGTTCTTGAGCCTGCTGGTATGGCAGCGGAGGGACCTGTAGCATCTCCCGGATGGGAGTAGGGTAAACAGTCTATGGTTGGGGTGTGAGCTGTCCCTGGCGATGCTGTGCGCCCTGCGCAGGCATCGTTTACTATGGACAGACTCAATGGAGGGGAGTGAGGAGCCTGTGATGCGTTGGGTGATCTTCACCACCCTCTGCAGAGCCTTGCTTTTACAAAGCAACCTCATTGCCGATGATCTTCCGAAAACAATCTCATTACCTATTAACTTCCCACATTCCCATCAACTCTGCCGCCCACCTATTCCAGGGGTAGTTTACAGCAGCCTTGAGACAAGCAACCTGCACATTCCTGGGAAGTGGGGGGAAACTGGTGCACCCAGGAGAAGCCCATGCTGGCAGAGGAGAACGTGCAAACTCCACACAATCCAGTCCAGCCCACCAAGTCTGCACCGACCAGCGATCACTCGTACACAGGTCCACTACTATACGCTAGGGACAACTTACCTATTAACCAACAAACCAAACTTTTATTATGACTGGTATGCATACTAGTGAGAGGGAGGAACTGAAGGGAAGACGCTTGAGTCGATTATTAAATATGTAATAGCAACGCATTTGGTAAATCAGTAATAAGCAGTAGTCAGCATGGATTTATGAAGGGGAGATCATGCTGACTTATCTTTTTTGAGAATGTAACAAGTAGAATAGAAAAGGGAGAGCCAGTGGATGTGGTGTATCTGGACTTTCATAACACCTTTGACAAGGTCCCACACAAGAGATTTGTGTGCAAAATTACAGCACATTATATTGGGGGTAGGGTATTGATATGGATAGAAAACTGGTTGGCAGACAGGAAGAAATTAGGAATGAACGGGTGCTTTTCAGAATGGAAGGCAGTGACTAGTGGGGTGTTGCAAGGCTCAGTGCTGGAACCCCAGTTATTTACAATATATATTAACAATTTAGATGAGGGAATTAAATGTAACATCTCCAAGTTTGCGGATGACACTGGGTGGGTGGCACAGTGAGCTGTGAGGAGGCTGCAGGTTGACTTGGATAGGTTGGGTAAGTGGGCAGATGCATGGCAGATGCAGTATAATGTGGATATATGTGAGTTTATCCACTTTGGTGACAAGAACAGGAAGGCAGATTATTATCTGAATGGTGCCAGATTAGGAAAAGGGGAGGTGCAACGAGACCTGGG
This sequence comes from Raja brachyura, assembly GCA_963514005.1. Next base: position 16,369,226 of record OY740807.1, on the reverse strand, counting down.
TGTCCTACATCAGTCACTGAAAGTAAGCATGCAGGTAGAGCAGGCAGTGAAGAAAGCCAATGGCATGTTGGCCTTCATTGCGAGCGGATTTGAGTTTAGAAGCAACATGGTCCTACTGCAGGGTTCACAAAAAGCTGGAGAAACTCAGCGGGTGCAGCAGCATCTAAGGAGTGAAGGAGATAGGCGACGTTTCGGGTCGAGACCCTTCTTCAGACCTACTGCAGTTGTACATGGCCCTGGTGAGACCACACCTGGAGTATTGTGTGCATTTTGGTCTCCTAATTTGCGGAAGAACATTATTGATATTGAGGGAGTTCAGCGTAGGTTCACCAGGTTAATTCCCGGGATGGCGGGACTGACATGTGATTAAAGAATGGGTCGACTGGGCTTGTATTCACTGGGATTTAGAAGGATGACAGGGTATCTTTCGAAACATATTAAAAAATTTAAAGGCTTGGACAGGGTAGATGCAGGAAAAATGTTCCCGATGTTGTGGGTCCAGAACCAGGGTTCACAGTTTGAATAAGGGGTGGGCCATTTAGGACTGAGATGAGAAAAAAACGTCTTCACCCAGAGTTGTGAATCTGTGGAATTCTCTGCCACGGAGGCAGTGGAGGCCAATTATCTGGATGTTTTCAAAAGTGAGTTAGATTTAGCTCTTCGGGCTAAAGGAATCAAAGAATATGGCGAACAAGCGGGAACGTGGTGCTGATTTTAGATGATCAGCCATGATTATATTGAATGGCGGTGCTGGCTCGTAGGGCCGAATGGCCTACTCCTGCACCCAGTTTCTGTTTCTATATTTACTGTTTCTGTTCCTCTGTTTCACTCTCTTCCCTTGTCTTTGTGTCTCTTCCAGCTCGTCTGTTTCACGGTGCATCTCTGGCGCTCTCGCACCGCGTGATGCTGCCAGAGTTTGGTTTATTTGGGTGTCTCCTGTCACTGTGTCTCGCCTTCTTCCCACACTGACACAGCTTCCTCCCAGCAGGGCTCTCAGAGCGAGTCCGGCCCCGACCCTGTTCTCTGCTACAGTTTCCACGCTCGGCTGGGAGCCAGCGGGAGCGTGGATCCTGCCCGACAGAGGAGGGGCTGGTGCAGGGAGAGGCGTTTCCGCAGCGGGGGCACGGGAAAGGTCGGGCCGGCCGAGATACTCCGGGGACAGGGACCGGGCAGAAATCCTCCACTCGGAAAACAAAGCCGGCTTGTTTGTGATGTGGGCGATCAGCACAGAGCATTAACACAGGGGCATTAACATAGGGGCATTAAAACAAGGACATTAACACAGGGGCATTAAAACAAGGACATTAACATAGGGGCATTAACATAGGGGCATTAACACAGGGGCATTAACATAGGGCATTAACACAGGGGCATTAACACAGGGGCATTAACACGGGGCATTAACACAGGGGCATTAACACAGGGGCATTAACACAGGGGCATTAACACAGGGGCATTAACACAGGGGCATTAACATAGGGGCATTAACACAGGGGCATTAACACAGGAGCATTAACATAAGGGCATTAAAACAAGGACATTAACATAGGGGCATTAACATAGGGGCATTAAAACAAGGACATTAACATAGGGGCATTAACATAGGGGCATTAAAACAAGGACATTAACATAGGGGCATTAAAACAAGGACATTAACATAGGGGCATTAACATAGGGGCATTAAAACAAGGACATTAACACAGGGGCATTAACACAGGGGCATTAACATAGGGGCATTAACACAGGGGCATTAACACAGGGGCATTAACACAGGGGCATTAAAACAAGCACATTAACATAGGGGCATTAACATAGGGGCATTAACATAGGGGCATTAACACAGGGGCATTAACACAGGGGCATTAACACAGGGGCATTAAAACAAGGACATTAACACAGGGGCATTAACACGGGGCATTAACATAGGGGCATTAACACGGGGCATTAACACAGGGGCATTAACACAGGGACATTAACACAGGGGCATTAACACAGGGGCATTAACATAGGGGCATTAACACAGGGGCATTAACACAGGGGCATTAACATAAGGGCATTAAAACAAGGACATTAACATAGGGGCATTAACATAGGGGCATTAAAACAAGGACATTAACATAGGGGCATTAACATAGGGGCATTAAAACAAGGACATTAACATAGGGGCATTAACATAGGGGCATTAAAACAAGGACATTAACATAGGGGTATTAACATAGGGGCATTAAAAGAAGGACATTAACATAGGGGCATTAACATAGGGGCATTAAAACAAGGACATTAACATAGGGGCATTAACATAGGGGCATTAAAACAAGGACATTAACATAGGGGCATTAACATAGGGGCATTAAAACAAGGACATTAACACAGGGGCATTAACACAGGGGCATTAACATAGGGGCATTAACACAGGGGCATTAACACAGGGGCATTAACACAGGGGCATTAAAACAAGCACATTAACATAGGGGCATTAACATAGGGGCATTAACATAGGGGCATTAACACAGGGGCATTAACACAGGGGCATTAACACAGGGGCATTAAAACAAGGACATTAACACAGGGGCATTAACACGGGGCATTAACATAGGGGCATTAACACGGGGCATTAAAACAAGGACATTAACATAGGGGCATTAACATAGGGGCATTAACACAGGGGCATTAACACAGGGGCATTAACACAGGGGCATTAACACAGGGGCATTAAAACAAGGACATTAACACAGGGGCATTAACACGGGGCATTAACATAGGGGCATTAACACGGGGCATTAAAACAAGGACATTAACATAGGGGCATTAACATAGGGGCATTAACACAGGGGCATTAACACAGGGGCATTAACACAGGGGCATTAAAACAAGGACATTAACACAGGGGCATTAACATAGGGGCATTAAAACAAGGACATTAACATAGGGGCATTAACATAGGGGCATTAAAACAAGGACATTAACACAGGGGCATTAAGACAGGGGCATTAACACGGGGCATTAACACAGGGGCATTAACACAGGGGCATTAACACGGGGCATTAACACAGGGGCATTAACACAGGGGCATTAACACAGGGGCATTAACACAGGGGCATTAACACAGGGGCATTTACTAAGAGCATTAAGGCGGGGCTTTGTTTCGATCCTGAACTCGAGTGCTGTCTGTGTGGAGTTTGCACATTCCCGCGGTGACCGCGTGGGTTTTCTCTGGGTGCTTATCCCCCCCCCCCCCCCCCCCCCCCACACACACACACACACATACGATAACATATGATAAAAGGTTATTCATCCCCGGAAGGAAATTGGTCTGCCAACAGTCACAAGACGCAACACGGTACACGAAAATTTGAAATTAAAATTAATATAAAGATGAGATAAGAAAAAGAAAAAAAAACAAGGACTGTCGGCTGGCTGCCGTGTGGCGCCTGACGTGTGGGTTTGGAGGTTAATCAGACTCTGCAAAATTGTCCCCTGTTTGTCTGGAGTGAGCCAGACTTCCAATCAATATCAAAAGCTGGGCGCTAATTCTGGTAGGGACGGGTCTGTCACGGTGTGAACTGTATTCTTCTGGGATCGTTCTGTTTACAATGTCGCTGCTGAGGCTGCTATAAACTCACAGCGTTGTACAAGTCCTGCAGAAAGGAAACTCTTTGATGTTGCTCCCTCAGCATCTCACTCCAGGGTTCATTCATAGGTAAACCATTTCTAGAGGGTCGGGTCAGTGCAGATCCTACCAGGGTGCTGATGCAGAGGCGGCTGTGTTTAAGTAGCACGTTCTATGTAGAACACACACGACAACACAGGAGGCGTTTCACACAAACATGTAGACTTGAGGGTTACACAAAAAGCTGGAGAAACTCAGCGGGTGCAGCAGCATCTAAGGAGCGAAGGAGATAGGCGACGTTTCGGGTCGAGACCCTTCTTCAGAGTCTGAGTCTGAAGAAGGGTCTCGACCCGAAACGTCGCCTATCTCCTTCGCTCCTTAGATGCTGCTGCACCCGCTGAGTTTCTCCAGCTTTTTGTGTAACCCTCGATTCTCCAGCATCTGCAGTTCCTTCTTTAACATGTAGACTTGAGGGGCGGTCCAGTCCCGGGGGAGGAGCCGTCTCATGGAGCCGGTGAGCGAGTGGATCCGCTGGCGCTTCCCCGCGGTGCCGAGCCTGGGCCCGGCCGCTCTGGAGCAGCGGCTGCGGGGGGAGCGGGAGCGGCTGCTGCTGCTGGTGAGCGAGGCCAGGACCGAGGGGCGGCCGGGGAGTGGGGTCCCCGGAACGTCACCGTCCCACGCCGGCAAGGGTAGGCTCAGGGTGCGGGTGAAGCGAGTAGGCAGCCCTGGAGAACACCCCCCTCCACTCTCTCTCCGTCTCCCCCCCACCCCAGGGTTAGTCTCCACTCCCATCCCCCCCCCCCCCCGATTGTTTGGACCCACCGAGCCGCCGGTGCCAGAGGGCATCGCAGACCCGGGGAGAGCACGGGTCCCAGGGACGACAGGGAATAATGACCCTCGTCCCCTCGGGTTACAGGATGTCCGGAGTGCGGCCGAATACGAGGTCAGTCACCTGGAGGGAGCCGTTCGCATCGACCCGGACACCAGCGACGTGGGGACGGTGGTCAAGGAGCTGGGACTGACAGGTGGGGAACCGCGAATGCCGCTCGGTCACCCCGCTGCCTCGACCCCATTCCACACACACACACACACTGTCCCTCACTGAGGGACGGGTCACACACACACACACTGACTCTAACGCCGTGAAACTGACGCATTGATTGACGGCAATTACGGCCAATGGGTCTGCCTGCTGCCTGTACACCAGACTGGCCCAGATACATTCCCAGGACGTGGTGGCTCTCCGCTCGTAGTCATGGAACAAGACAGCACAGGAACAGACCCTTTGGTCCCCAATGTCGATACCGAACACGATGCCAAGCAAAATCGATCTCCTCTGCCTTCACGTGATCCGTCCCTCTATTCCCCGCATATCTATGTACCAATCTCTAAGCCTCATAAAGACCACTGTCGTATCTGCCTCCACCACCATCCGGTAGTGAGTTCCGGCCACCCACCACTCTTTGTGTAACTAACCTAGCCTCATTCATATCCTTTAATTTTTGCCCCTCTCACCTTAAAGCTATCTCACTGGTCTTTGACATTTCCGGAATAGGGGGGGGGGGGGGGGGGGGGGGGAGGGGAGTTCTTATCTATCACTTTCATAATTGTATAAACTTTTATCAGATCTCCCCTCTGTCTGCAACGCTCCAGGGAAACAAACCATGTGTGTCCATCCTTCTTTCTTATTGTTAGCACCCTCTGGTCCAGGCGTTCTGGTAAACGTCTTCCACGCCCTCACCAACTCCTCCACATCTTGCATGTAACGGGGCAACCAGAACTGCACACAATACTCCAAATGCAGCCTAACCAAGGTCTCATAAAGCTGCAACATGACCTCCCGATTCTTATACTCAATGCCCCCCGACCGATGAACGGACGCATACCGCACGCCGCCTTTACCACTTGTGTTGTTTTCAGGGAGCTATGGACTTAGGTCCCAAGATCCCTCTGTACATCAGTACTGTGTGCTTTCACCTTACCTCCAACCTCAAGTTGCGACACCTCGCACTTTCTCAGCTTAAACCCCATCTGCCATTCCTCTGCCCATTCCTGTACCTGGTCTATATCCCACTCGACGATCTTCCGACACCAATGTTGGTGTTGCCTGCAGTTACTGACTAGCCCAGCTACGTTTCCGTCCAGAAGATAGACACAAAATGCTGGAGTTACTCAGCGGGTCAGGCAGCATCTTTCGAGACGTTTCGGGTCGAGACCCTTCCTTAGACTGAAGAAGGATTTAGACCCGAAACGCCACCCATTCCTTCTCTCCAGAGATGCTGACTGTTCACGTCAAGTCACGTCAAGAGAGTTTATTGTCATGTATCCCAGATAGGACAATGACATTGTTGCTTGCTACATAACAACAGAATATTGTATGCAGAAATACAGAACAGTTCAGTTCAATATAAACATAAATAAGCAGATAAAGTGCAATAGGCTGTTACAGTTCAGAGTCTGTTTGTTGGCGAGTTTAATAGTCTGATGGCTGTGGGGAAGAAGCTGTTCCTGAACCTGGATGTGACAGATTTCAGGCTCCTGTACCTTCTGCCCGATGGTAGCGGAGAGATGAGTGAGTTACTCCAGCTGAGTTCCGCTGAGTCACTCCAGCATGTTGTGTCTATCGTCGGTTTAAACCGAGATCTGCATCCGCAGCTCTCATAGCTATACGTTTCTTTCCCCGCGGTTTTTAGATATAATCACAAACAGCAGAGATCCCAGCACAGGTCAAAATCAGAGGTCAGCACAAAAATGACGGGTTCATTCGGAGAGATTTGGTCCTCTAATGGACGATCCCAGGCAGAGGGGGTCTGAAGAAGGGTCTCGACCCGAAACGTCGCCTATCTCCTTCGCTCCTTAGATGCTGCTGCACCCGCTGAGTTTCTCCAGCTTTTTGTGCAACCCCCCAGGCAGAGGGAACTCTCTTGAGCAGACCAGACTGGATCGTTGCTGTCTCCGCGCCCACATTGAACTGGCGAGCGAGCCGAGGTCGTTTGGCTACTGATCCGATCGACTTTGTGTTCTCACCGCTCCCGCTCCACCAACCGCGACCACTGCAATCCCCCCCTGCAGCCGCCCCTCTGTTTCCGTGCGCCGAGGCAGGCATGCCTTATTTCCCGGGTCCATCACGGATCTGTAGGGCTCTTACCGAGGACGTGTTTGCGGGCGGTTCACAACTCCTGACGTTCCCCTTCGCCTTCCAACGCCATCTCGGAAGGATAATCTGTATGTCACGTTTTATAACGCCGGTACATTTTCTAAATACAGCATAATTTTTGAAAAAAATAAATGATCATTTATTTCTGTGGAATTCTCTGCCGCAGAGGGCGGAGGCCGTTTCTCTGGATACTTTCAAGAGAGAGCTGGATAGGGCTCTTAAAGATAGCGGGGTCAGGGGATATGGGGAGAAGGCAGGAACGGGGTACTGATTGGGGATGATCAGCCATGATCACATTGAATGGCGGTGCTAGCTCGAAGGGCCGAATGGCCTACTCCTGCACCTATTGTCTATTGTCAATATAATACCCCAGCACTCTTATCCGTGTTAATTCCCAAATCCACCTGCACAGTATCGTTGACTTTAGTTGACTTTAGAGATACTTTAGGGCACAAGCCCTTGGGCCCACCGAGTTCATACAGACCATGGATCGCTAGTTCTATGTTATCCTACTTATTCATCCACATCCTACACACCAGGGGGCAATTTACAGAAAGTCAATTAACCTACAAACACGCACATCTTTGGGATGTGGGAGGAAACCCATGTGGTCACATAGAGAACGTGCCAACCCCACACAGACATCACCCCTGTTTCTGCGTTGCATCTCTAAAGTAAAGGAACGTGAAAAGGTTGAAAGATATAGCATGAAAGCAGGCCCTTCGGCCTACCACACCAACCATCGATCACCCGATCACACTCGTTCTACGTTAGTTTTACGTGCAGCAGAGCCTCCCTGCTCCTATACTCACATATTTTTTGAAAGCGAATGGTATGTTGGCATTCATAGCGAAAGGATTTGAGTATAGGAGGTTCTACAGCACTTGTACAGGGTCTTGGTGAGACCACACCTGGGGTATTGCGTACTGTTTTGGTCTCCAAATCTGCGAAAAGACATTCTTGCCATAGATGGAGTACAGAGAAGGTTCACCAGACTGATTCCTGGGATGTCAGGGCTTTCATATGAAGAAAGACTGGATAGACTCGGCTTGTACTCGCTAGAATTTAGAAGATTGAGGGGGGGATCTTATAGAAACTTATACAATTCTTAAGGGGTTGGACAGGCTAGATGCAGGAAGATTGTTCCCGATGTTGGGGAAGTCCAGAACAAGGGGTCACAGTTTAAGGATAAGGGGGGAATATTTTAGGAGCGAGATGAGAAAAACATTTTTCACACAGAGAGTGGCGAGTCTCTGGAATTCTCTGCCACAGAAGGTAGTTGAGGCCACTTAATTGGCTATATTTAAGAGGGTGTTACACGTGGCCCTTGTGGCTAAAGGGATCAGGGGGTATGGAGAGAAGGCAGGTACATGATAGTGAGTTGGATGATCAGCCATGATCATATTGAATGGCGGTCCAGGCTCAAAGGGTCGAATGACCTACTCCTGCACATATTTTCCATGTTTCTATGTTATCCCGTTTCTTACAAACTGGGAACAATTTACAGAGGCCAAATATCCTACAACCCCGCACGTCTTTGAGATGTGGGGGAAACCGGAGCACCCGGAGAAAACCCAGGTGGTCACAGGGAGAACGTGCAAACTCCACACAGACGGCACCTGAGGGCACGATCGAGACTGGGTCTCTAGCTTTGTGAGGCAGCGTCGCAACAGACCGGCGCCGTGGCTGATTACATTCGCATTGTCCATTATGAAAGTGCAAGTCAGAATTATAATTGATAGGAGCAGATTAGGCCACTCGGCCCATCAAGTCTACTCCGCCATTCAACCATGGCTGATCAATCCCCCCCTCCTAGCCACATTCTCCTGCCTTCTCCCCATAATCCCCGACACCCGGACTAATCAAAATCTATCTATCTTTGCCTTAAACATATCAATTTACCTGAGCGCCACAGCCTTCTGTGGCAAATAATTCCACAGATTCACCACTCATTGATGAAATAAATTCGTTCTCATCTCTTTCCTGAAGGCATGTCCTTTAATTCTGAGGTTATGACATCTAGTCCTAGGCTCTCTCACTAGTGGAAACATCCTCCCCACATCTAATTATGGATTAAAATCTGGACAACACCAGTCTAATCCCGCCCCTCCCCGCGTACAGGGAGCGGAGGTACCGCCTGTCCCTGGTCTAACGCCGGGGTCTTGTTGCAGGTGGTACGGAGGAGAAGGAGGTGATTTGCTACTGCACGGCTGGTTACCACGCCTCGGAGATGGCGGAGAGGCTGGACAAGGCTCTGCCACCGGGGCGCGGCTCGACCAGGGTCTACAGCCTGGAAGGGGGGCTGGTGAGTTGGGCCAACGATGGCAAGCCCATGGTGGACAGTGGGGGCCAGACCACCGCTCTCGTCCACCCCTACAACAAGGTGTGGGCTCAGCTGCTGGAGCCCCAGTACAGGGCACCTGTCTGACCCCGAGCTCTCGGTCTGACCATGGGCCCCCGGACTGGCCCCGTGCTCCGGCCCCGGTCTGACCTCAGGGCCGCGGGTCTGACCCTTGGAGGAGACACCGTGCTTGTCCCCGCTGTTTGTTCTGCAGTCATTTCCTGGCAAGATGACAAGTGAATTAAGTGAAGAATGTAACTTAGATTTCTGTGTATAAACAGGATCTAAGCCTTGACGCGTTGCAAAACAAATCAAGATATGAATGAATAAAACAATCTGCGCTGTTCTGCACACTGTGTCCTCTCAGAGTCCAATGCTGTTTCTTTGTGTGATTAGATTTCCCTGTGCTCTCCTCAGGGCACTGATCCTCACTGGGAGACGTGTCCCACACACGCACACACTGACCCGCACTGGGGAACGGGTCCCACACACGCACACACTGACCCGCACTGGGGGACGTGTCCCACACACGCACACACTGACCCGCACTGGGGAACGGGTCCCACACACGCACACACTGACCCGCACTGGGGAACGGGTACCACACACGCACACACTGACCCGCACTGGGAGACGTGTCCCACACACACACACACTGACCCGCACTGGGGAACGGGTACCACACACGCACACACTGACCCGCACTGGGGAACGGGTCCCACACACGCACACACTGACCCGCACTGGGAGACGTGTCCCACACACGCACACACTGACCCGCACTGGGGAACGGGTCCCACACACGCACACACTGACCCGCACTGGGGGACGGGTCCCATACACACACACACACACACACACTGACCGCTGGGTGACGGCGAGTGTCCCCCTCACAGCCGACTCTTGGCCCAGTGCTGCCTTCCTTGTTGATCTCCCGGTCGCGGCGAATCCACACGATACTGGACCCACAGTAAATAAACAAGGGCGAGTCCCTCTTCTCCCCTCTCCCATCGGACAAAAGGTTTAGACGTGTGAAAACGCACACATCCAGATTCAAGGACAGTTTCTCCCCAGCTGTTATCATCCCACCACAACTGGAGAGCAGTCCTGAACTACCATTTACCTCATTGGAGACCATCGGCCTTTGCTGGCTTAACCTTGCACTAAACGTTATTCCATTATCACGTATCTATACAGTGGCTCGGTTACAATCATGTATTGCCTTTCTGCTGACTAGTTAGCCCGCAACAAAAGCTTTTCACTGTACCTCGGTACACGTGACAATAAACTAAACCTGCCCTGGTTTCGGTGAACAAACACAGATTACATTTCGGGAAATTTCGTGCTTCCAGTTTTCACTCCAAATGTTCGAATCCCGTCATGAGACAGTGTCTTTAAAACAGTGGGGTTTAATAATTCCGCCAGCAACACGGCAGCTGGTTCAGGGATAACAAAAGTAGACTTGCCAATTCACCCGAAGATATCACCAGGCACCAGATATTGCTTGCCAGACACACGTCGCCCTCCCACGTTGAACCAGACTCAAGGCCATGAAGGAGCCGAGAGGCCACAAACCACGAATTAAGAGCATTCTTATTTCCTTTCAACGCTGTTTAATTGTGAAATGCTTGGGACATGGATGTCTGTGCAAGATGGGGAAGCCGTCCAAGCTGGCGTAGTTGATGAGGGGGGGCTCGGTCAGGACGGGAGGGGTGGGTGGGAGGAGTGAATGGTGAGTGGTAGGTGTGGGGGGGGGGGGGGGTGGGTGATGAGTTGGAGGGGCGGGCCTGTGGGAGGAGAGGGACTCCGGGACGGCGCTGCTGGGCTATGGCGAGGGGGCAGTGGGATTCTCGGTGGGGAGGGGGTGGCACGAGGTCTGGGGTGGGAGAGAGGCGGAGGGGGGGGGGGCTTGCAGGAGGCCGGAGAGGAAGCTAGAGAGAGAGAGGGGGGGGGGGGTGGTGGGCCTTGCAGGAGGCCAGGGGAGGGGGCGAGGGGCGAAGGTGACTGCCTCTCCTCAGCCCGGCGGTTTGAAGTCGGCTTCCAGCAGCTCCACCCACAGCTGGCAGTAGGGGTGGAGGCGGCTGGTCAGCTGGTTCCTGCCGTCCACCAGGGGTCTCTTCTCCCTGCTCCACCGCAGGAGCCCCCCTTCCAGGTTGTACACGTCCACAGTGCCCGGGTCACTCCGCGTCGAATCCCCGGCTAGGAAGTCGCACAGTCGCTGCGCCAGCCGGCAGGCGTGGAATCCAACGGTGCAGGAACAGACCACCACCGTGCCAGGGCTGTCTGTGGGCGAGGCGGGTCGCAGAGCGCTCAGGGAACAGGTAACGTAACACCCCACAACACCCCCCCCCCCCCCCAAGACAGAGTTACAGACATCAGCCGAGCAATGTCTCCCTCAGATACACAGTGTGTGAGTGAGACCCGTCCCGCAGTGTGTGTGTGTGTGTGTGTGTGTGTGGGGGGGGGGGTGTGGGTGCGTGTGTGTGTGTGTGTGTGTGTGTGTGTGTGTGGGTGTGTGTGTGTGTGTGTGTGGGGGGGGGGTGTGGGTGCGTGTGTGTGTGTGTGTGGGTGTGGGTGTGTGTGTGTGGGGGGGGGGGGGTGGGGGAGGGCGGGTGTGGGGGGGGGGGGGGTTGGGGTTCCTGAGTGACAGGAGCAGAATGTGTTCATCCGGCCCATCAAGCCATTCACTCATGGCTGATCTATCCCTTCTTCCTAACCCCATTCTCCTGCCTTCTCCCCAAAACCTCTGACGCCCGTACTAATCAAGACTCCATCTCCGCCTTAAATAAACCCATTGACTTGTCCTCCACAACTGGCTGTGGCAAATAATTCCACAGATTCACCACCCTCAGATACAGGGTGTGTGTGGGACGGGGTCGAGGCAGCGGTGTGGCCAGCGGGGGGTGGGATTAGGGGGTGTGTGGGGGTCGCGGTTCCCCACCTGTCAGTCCCAGCTCCTTGACCAACGTCCCCACGTCGCTGGTGTCCGGGTCGATGCGAACGGCTCCCTCCAGGTGACTGACCTCATACTCGGCCGCACTCCGGACATCCTGTAACCCAGGGGGCGACGCGGGTCATTACTCCCCGTGGTCCCGCTTCCCCGGGACCCGCGGCTCAGTGGGTGAACCGGCCGCGATGTGCGGGTCTCCCGCTAACCCTCCGCAGAGGGGTGGGGGCAATGACTGACAGGGGTCGCTCCGAGAGCTAGATCGGGCGGGACGGGGGGGGGGGGGGGGGGGGCGAAGAGACTGTGGCAGGCGATGGGAGTGAGAATGAGGGGGTCGAAAGAATGCAGCTGGGACAGAGGAGATTAGATGGGGAGATACTGAGATCCAGGGGTTGGGACGGGACCCAGCGGTAGAGGGGGGGAGATTGTCCAGGGCGCGTTGCCGGCCTCGCTCACCAACAACAGCAGCCGCTCCCGCTCCTCCCGCAGCCGTTGCTCCAAAGCGTCCGGGTCCAGGCTCCGCATCGCGGGGAAGCGCCAGCGGATCCACTCGCTCACCGGCTCCATGAGGCGGCTCTGCACGACCCGTCCCGCCCCTATCCTGGACCCGGAGCCCTGACCCCACCCTCCCGCACTTGGCCAACCCGAGGGCCAGCAGCTCCCACCGCCGCCGTGCAGTCCTGGGCCCAAGTCAGATAATCCTCCGCTACAATTTGTGTCAGAACTGCCCGCTCTAATGTTGACCTGAATCACAAATATCCCACGTCCATTCTGAGCGCTCACAAGCCAGAGTCTTCTTCAGACCCGAGTCTCGACCCGAAACGTCACCCATTCCTTCTCTCCAGAGATGCTGCCTGCCCCGCTGAGTTACTCAATTTTGTGTGTGTCTATTTTCCGTTTAAACCAGCATCTGCAGTTCCTCCCTACACATTTAAACTAATCTATTCTGCCTGCATGTGAACCGAATTCCCCCCCCCCCCATCCCTCCCCTCCGTCTTACACATCTACATGTCTATCTGAAAGTATTTTAAACACCACTCTCATATCTACACCCCCCACCACCACTCAGGGTAAAACTTGCTCCCCACATCTCGTTTCAACGTTGTCCCCCTCACCTTTACTTATGCCCTCTAGTCTTTGACATTTCCTCCTTGGGAGAAAGGTTCTGACTGTCTGTCCTTTCTTTTGCTTCTAATGATTTTATAAACTTCCAGTTTGTAATAGAACTGAAGTGTTTCTCTCTTCCCCCGACGCCCCAGACTAAAGGAGACGGGGAGATGGCGGAACAGACTATATGGGCCGAATGGCCTAATTCTACTCCTTTCATTTTTGATTTTACGAGAGGTAGCAGCTGCCGAGGAAGCCGTGACCTGTCATTGCCTGCGGTGGTGCGGCCATCCCGCTGCACCAGGCTTTGATCCCGACCCTTGGTGCTGTCTGTGTGGAGTTTGCATGTTCTCTCTACAGCGGCGGTGCCCCAGTATCCTTCCACATCCCAACTGAAGAAGGGTTTCGACCCGAAACTTCACCCATTCCTTCTCTCCAGCGATGCTGCCAGACCCACTGAGTTACTCCGGCTTTTTGTGTCTATCTTCAGTGTAAACCCGCATCTGCAGTTCCTTCCTACACCAACCGTTTGCTGCCTGGTGACTTGCCCCAGTGTTGTTGATTGGCGTGTTTATGGGCGCATTAGTGAGAATGGGTTACAGGGAAATACGTGGGTTGATTCATCTGACCGGACTGGTCTGCCCTACAAATGACTCGCTGGTATGAATCACTCTCTGTGGCATAACAAAAACCTGAAGATATGAGAGCGGATTTTCATCACAGCATCCTGCACCTCGTGGTAAAGTTCACCAAGTTTTATTGTCCCATTGAAGGTGGGCACAAAATGCTGGGGCAACTCAGCGGGACAGGCAGCATCTTTGGAGAGAAGGAATGGTGACGTTTCAGGTCTGTATCCTTCTTCAGATTTCAGTCACCCATTCCTTCTATCCAGAGATGCCGCCTGTCCCGCCGGCTTACTCCAGCATTTTGTGTCCATCTTCGGTGTAAATCAGCATCTGCAGTTCCTTCCTACACCTTGTTGGCTGCCGGCCTCTAAACTCCCCAAACCCTTCACACCTCCATGAAGAGTTCCTTAAACCGGCGTTCTTCGACCTAGGTTTGTGGTTGGTACACTGTGAAATCGACAGAAGGATGTAGGGTTGGGTGTTTATGCGTGCTATTTTCATATTTCACATTTACTTTAGTTGTTTATCTTTTTAAAAAAATATTTTCCCTTGTATGTATCGTTAGCTTTTATTCGTTTGAATGGTGCACTGACTGGTTGACATTTTTAAATTTCGTTGTACATGGTTCATGTTACAATGGCAATAAAGAAACTATTCAGTTCTATAGTTTGGCCACGGCCTCGGTACCAGCACTCCGACAGGAGCTGCACTGGTAACCTGCCGGACACTCCAGGAATGGTTCACTTATTAATGAACCCTGCTGTTGTCATTAAAGTTTAACTCCCGGAGTTTGTACCTTGGACATAGAGCCTCTAGTCTATTTGCGCTGAGACAGCAACGTAGGATACTTGACGTTCTGTACAGCGCCGGGACATTCTAGTGCACGGCGACTCACGGTTGTAATTCATGAGCCTCAGCAGCTGCATTGTGCACAGAACGACACAAACAGCACTGAGAATAAATCAGTCCTGTGACGCAAGGAACCGCAGTTGCTGGAATATTGAGAAAAGCTACAAAGTTCTGGAGGAATTCAGCAGGTGAAACAGCATCAGTGGAAAGGCTGGACGGGTAAGTCTTGGTGATGCTGTTCATGGGTTCAATATTGGACAGGAATCTGACCATTCCTTTGCTCGGCCCCCAGCAGGGGTGGCACAACAGACTCACGGCACCCGATACCCAGGTTCGATCCCGACTTCAGGTGCTGCCTGTGTGGAGTTTGCACCTTCTTTCTATGACTGGACGGGTTTCCCCCAAATACACTGGTTTCACCTCACAGCCCAAAGATGTGCAGGATTGGAGATTGACCTCCGTAAAGTTGCCCCTAAAGTGTATGGAGTGGATGTCAAAGTGGGATAACATAGAATTAGTGTGGATGGGTAGGAAGGAGCTGCCGATGCTGGTTTATACCCAAGACAGGCACAAAATCCTGGGGTAACTCAACGGGTCAGGCAGCATCTCTGGAGAACATGGATAGGTACAATGTGTAGGAAGGAACTGCAGATGATGGTTTAAACCAAAGACAGACACAAAAAGCTGGAGTAACTTAGCAGCACAAGTACAGTGCTGGCGTAACTCAATGGGCCAGCAGCCTCTATGGAGAAAAGGAATAGGCCATGATTCAGGTCAGAACCCTTCTTCAGACTGACCCATGATTTACTTCAGCATATTGCGCCTATCTAGCGTAATTGGCTGTCGGCGTGGACGTGCCAAAGGGCCTGTTTCCATGCTGTATCGTTCAATCAATTATTGCATTCCCTCACCGCAGCCCTCCCACAATCGTCAAAAGCCAAGGAACCCAACACCTGGCAGAAGAGCTGGAAGTCCCAGGAAGATGGCAGGTTGGGGAGAGGGCAGGGTGCATGGAGCTCAGCTCTGTACCACTGGCTCAGTGGATTAATGCCAGGAATCAGTGAGAGGCAAGACAGGGAGGTGAATCATGGCTGGTGGAGATGCCACCATAGATAGGGAGGGGCGAGACAACAGAGAGACTTCAACACAAAGTAGAAGGCAGCGAGCATGGGGAGATGGGACAGGGGGTACAGGAGGTCGATAAGTGCAGGTTGACAAGGTTTGTGGGAATGCAAGTCAAGATCTTGAGTAAAAGGGATCGACGAGGGTGTCTACACTGAGACAGCATTCACGACAGGTCAGAGCTGTGACGAGGAGAAGAGGCTAATCCCAGAGTCCTGGACACCAAGCCAGCTCTTCCCAGGACAGATGCTTCGGTGAGATTCCTTATTCTTCCCATTCTCAGCAGCACTGGTTTGTGCACATACATACTGGGATTGTGCACATACATATTCACACACACTGGGTTTCTACCAGAGGTTCTGAGTAGTAACTACCCCATTGTATCAAACACAAATGATTTATGGACAAATCTGTGATAATTTACAAAAATAACGCAACACAGGCCCTCACAGATACGTTGACAGACCTGTCCACACCAGTAGTGTACCCATGTTATGCAACAATAGTGCAGGACTGGGCTGGACAGGCAGACGTGAGTTGTTGCTGGACGTATACTTTCACAAGAGACTGAAATCCAGGAAATCTTTTTTGATTCCTCTAATTCCTTCTACAAATGACTAACACTTCTGGGTTCCCAACTGGGTAACCGAACAAGTTCTACAGTTTCTGAAGAGATGTTCATCCTATTGGTGTAGACTCTCAACAGTGAATCCAGCCGATGGCTACAGGAAGCAGACTGCAGATTCTAGCACTTCAATCACTGCACAAGTCCGACTGGTTTATAAATATCCACGGGGTGGGCCCTCCTGCCCGGGGCCCCTGCTCCATGCTGTCTCTGTCCATGTGCCGGCAGAGCCACTGGCCAGGCTGTGGGTGGCCCCCCCTGACCGGCCCGCTGGGCCCTCACTTGCTGGAGGCGTTGTTCTGCTGCTGCTGCTCAGCCAGGGCCTGCTGCAGCCGCGCACGCTTGCGGGAGTAATGCTGCCAGTGCAGCAGCTGCTGCTCATCGATGAACTTGGCGCACTGGGCGTTGACCAGCTCCTTGCGGAAGTGCTCGTACTGAAGCAGCTCCAACATGTGGAGGCACTGGGGGTACCTGGGGAGAGAGAGTGAGAGAGTGAAAGAGGAGATGGGAGAGAGAATGGGTGGGTGAGGGAGAGGGGTAGAAGAGAGGGAGGGGAGAGAGAGAGAGAGAAAATGATTGTGAGAGAGGGGAGAGAGTGAGTGAGAGGGAAAGACAGGGGGAGAGTGAGAGAAGTGAGGGAGCGAGTGTGAATGGCATAGTGAATGAGTGGTGTTGAAAGAGGGGGAAAGATCAAGAATGGGGAAGGAGGGAGATAGAATGAGTGAAGGGGAGAGTTACTGAGGGAGAGGAAGAAAGAGAGATTGAGAGAGCGAGCGGGAGATGGGGGGGTGGGGGAGAGAGTGAGTGAGAGGTGAAGTGGGGGGGGTCAAGAATGAGGGAGAGAGCGAGAGAGGGTGGGATGGAGTGAGAAAGAGGGTGAGGGGGAATGGAAAGTGAGCAAGGGAGAGGAAGAGAGAGTGAGGGAGAGGGGGTGGGGGTGTGGGAGAGAGAATTAATGAATGGTGGTAGCGAACAGACGAGCGTGCGGGGGAAGACAATGTAACGTCACAGGTCGGCCCGTGAGCACTCACGCGGTACATAGAGCAGTACAGCACTTACTTCAGGTACCTGGCGTACTCGGGCTCCTTCCAGTACAGGAGGTACTTGAAGTAGTTGACGAACGTGCGGTCTCTGAAGTAACCCCTCTGCGCCAAGACTGTGGCCGGGACAAGATCATTAGTTTAGATGGCAGGAGAATGGTACTGCAGGCAGTAACCCTGCTGCACCCAGCCCCACAGCTCTGCAATCACCCCTGAGCCACAACCCCTGGTCCCCTACCCTTGCCCCTCACTGGGCACCAACTGCGACCACATTCCCTCATGTCCAGCTGCCCTCTCCACCCATTCCTTATTGGAGTCACTCCCTCTAACACCACTGCTGCCTTCATAGAACAGTACAGTACAGCACAGAACAAGCCCTTCGGCCCAGGTCTGCGTCGAACACAATGTCAAGTTAATCTAACCTCCTCTGCCTGCACGTGATCCACATCATTCCATTCTCTGCATATCCATGCACCTATCTAAAAGCCTCTTAAATATATAGAGCTCCACCACTCCTGATAACGTGTTTCCGACACCCACCATCCATGTAATACCTCTCTTTTACATTTTGCCCCTCTCACCTAAAG
Organism: Raja brachyura; assembly: GCA_963514005.1. Next base: position 16,351,215 of record OY740807.1, on the reverse strand, counting down.
CTATGCCCTCTAATCTTTGACATTTCCAACCTGAGAAAAAGGTTCTGATTGTCTACCCTATCTATGCCCCACATAATTATATTTAATTCTATCAGGTCTCCCCTCAGGTAGTCCAGAGAAAATAACCTAGCTGCGTGGAGAGGGCGTGATACTCACAGTTCAGGTAGTTAGGGTTCGCCAGACACTGAACAAACTCCAGCTCCATCTGGAATCGCAGCTTCGCCTGTTCCTCTGGGCGCAGGGAGAGGGGGGTAAACACACAGAGTAACGACCTCGCCGTTTAAGTACAGACGACGTGCGACGTTGGAACCGTGAATGGTGCCCTTTCATGTGAATGGTGTATTTAATCTATGAACCACTGTTTGTTATACTATTCTTATACCAATGTAAAGCACTTTGGCCAACGAGAGTTGTTTTTTAAATGTGCTATATAAATAAATGTGACGACTTGACTTGCGCAATACGCAGCGGAGAAGGACCATGACATGAACTCTTCCCCTCTCCCTCCCCGATCCACCATAGGCCATCCGAAATAGCACAGTGGCGTAGCTGGTAGAGCTGCTGCCTTACAGCACCAGAGACCTGGATTCAATCCTGACCTCGGGTGCTGTCTGTGTGGCGTCTGCACGTTCTCCCTGTGACTATATGTAGGTATGTTACAAAACTTACCTTTAGCGGCGCTGCACTTCTGCCGCTCCCCGTGTGCGCGACTTTAGCGCCTTTCAGAGGGGGGCGGGCTTAAAGTGCCGATTTTCACCAGACCAGGATAATCGATGAATGTCGGGCGATTTAATTGCGGAAGAAAAATCGCTCCGACATTTCATCCATTAAGGTATTTTTAAATTACTCTAAGTTATTTGTTAACTAGAGTAATTTAAAAATCACCTTCAAAAGCCGTGACCGCAGACCACCGGAAGCATTTTCCGTAGGGGAGAAAAAAAGGTAAATACTTTATTTTTTTATTAAAAGTTGTTTTTTTGGGAGGCATAAATACTATTTTAATGTTGCGAAATGGGGTCCCCAAAAAATGTATGAACCCCCAGTATTTTTCCCCCCGACTTCACCGCTAACCGCAACGTTCCAATCCACCGCATTCCACTAAAACCCACTCGCTAGTTGATTTAAATGGCCATTTATTTACAGGCATTAAACACTAAATTCCTTCCATTTGGCCCAGAAATTCATGAAAATGAGATTTAAAAATTATGTTATATTGTGGATTATTGTGTGAATGTTATTTGGACACTTAGGCAATTAAAAAAAAGTTTATCTTTTCTTAAGAAATTGATAGATGTTTAGATCTACTCATTGAATTTTGTAATTAGCTACAATTAGATAACTAACTAATTATATACTTTAATTTCAGGTAATCCAAGTAAGATTGTTTAATATTTGTTTCAGAATGCTTCAATCTATAATGACTGAAAATTTCATTGAGTTCTCTTAATTTTTAATAAAGTTATGGGCTTTTAATTTTTCCAGATCACAGCTTTTGAGTTAAGTCAATTGAAAGGCAATGGGAAGCAAGATACTCATTTCCGAGCATGAAAATGGCCATAACTTTCTTAATACTGAAGATATGAAAGTAAATTAGGTGTCAAATTAAACTTCTTGTTATGCTTTATCTGATGGGATAAATTGCAGACTTGATTTTTAAAATCTCAAAATTTTGTAACATTGCTACTATATGGGTTTCCTCCGGTTGGTCCGGTTTCAACTCTCTATTCCCCCCCCCCCCCCCGCCACCACCCACCTTCTCCTCCATCAACCCCCCTGGTCCAACCCTCTTACCCCCTACTTCATCTTCCAACCCCCCCGCTGCCATCCTCCACCCTCAGCTCCACCCCCATCCCTCCCTCCCTCCCTCCCTCCCCCCGTGATCCGCTGAACTGGGTCACATGGCCGGAAGCCTCTCACCTGTCTCCAGGGAGCTGGAGACCGCGGCCATCGTCCCTCCGCCGGTCTCCCGCCTACAGCAGACCCCGCGCCCGACGGTGCTGCCGACCGGAGCTGCCCCCCGCCTGCCGCGGCCCGAGAGACCAGCGCGGAGTTGAAGCGGTCAGTCGGTGGAATGGGAGCAGCCCCCGTCCTCACCACCACTCACGGGAAGTGACGCACGACAGATAGGCCACTTCCGCCCCCAGGGCTGGAGGACCAGGGCTGCCCCCTAGTGGGCTGGAGGACCAGGGCTGCCCCCTAGTGGGCTGGAGGACCAGGGCTGCCCCCTAGTGGGCTGGAGGACCAGGGCTGCCGCTAGTGGGCTGGAGGACCAGACCAGGAGGACCAGTGCTGCCCCCTCCCCCCAGTGGGCTGGAGGACCAGGGCTGCCCCCTAGTGGGCTGGAGGACCAGGACTGCCCCCTAGTGGGCTGGAGGAGCAGACCAGGAGGACCAGTGCTGTCCCCCCCCCTCCCAGTGGGCTGGAGGACCAGACCAGGAGGACCAGTGCTCCCCCCCCCCCAGTGGGCTGGAGGACCAGTGCTGCCCCCCAGTGGGCTGGAGGGCCATATCTACCCCAGTGTTGTCCCCGTGGTTTGGCAGACTGGAGCTGACCCCACTCCCCCCCTGAGCTGGAGGACTGGTGATGGAGGATCGGTGCTGGAGGACTGGTGCATTAGGATCAGCTCGTCGTACCTCCCTCTGGATCATCATCCAAAGGAGCATTAGGCCATAATCTCCCACACACTGCCTGGGGAGACAGCCTCATCACTGCCCCGATCCTTGCTGCCTACTTTACCCTCCAGCCAACATCCATATCCACAGGTGGAATTGAGAGTCTGGATCTGTAAATGTGACGGGTGGAGATACAAGGAACTGCAGTTGCTGCTTTACGAAAAAAAGGACACGTGCTGGAGTAACTCAGCATGTTAGGCAGCATCTCTGGAGAACATGAATAGGTGACAATTTTGTTCAGAGTGAAGAAGGATCTCGACCGGAAACGTAGACTTTCCATATTCTCCAGAAACACTGCCTGACCCACTGAGTTACTCCAGGAACTTTGTGGGTTTTCTTTCAGGAAACAGACCCTTTGGCCCAACTCTCCAGGCCTGCATTCAGTCCATATCCCTCAGCACCCACCCCTCCCACAGTCCCCCTGCACCTCACACCCACCCTGCCACTCCCCCAGACCACATCACACCCACCTCTCTCAGCACCCACCCTCTCCTCCCTTCCCCAGTCCACCTCCAAGGTTGTTCAGTTCCAAGGGGGGAGTTTGGGTGAAATATACAGATGGTGGAAGCTGTTGAGGGGTGTGAGGACAAGGGGAGGATGAGGATAAGGAGGCAATGCTGAGGGGGGCTGAGAGTGGGGGAGTTTAGGGCACGGCAGGAATGAGGACAAGGGGAGGATGAGAGGGGGTTGAGGGTGAAGGTGGGTTGAGAGTGATGGGAGGGGCGAGGATGAGGGGGGGTTGAGATTGAGGATGAGGGGGTTAAGGGTGATGGGAGGGGCAAGGATGAGGGGGGGTTGAGGGTGAAGGGGGGTTGAGAGTGATGGGAGGGGCGAGGATGAGGGGAGGTTAAGATTGAGGGGGGGGTGAGGGTGAGGGGAGAGGGGGCCACGAGGAGACCTGTGGGCTGTGAGATGTGGGATGGGTGTTTCTGCACAGCCCCGTCCATCCACACCTGATGCCGAGCGTTTCTGAGGAGGGTGGCACAGCTGGTAGAGCGACAGCGGCACAGACCCGGTTCAATGTTCTCCGTGGATTTCCTGGCACATCACAAAGGCGGGTGGGTTTGCAGGTTAATTGCCCCGAATGTGTGAGGAATGGGCGAGAAAATGGGATAACATAGAACTTATGTGAACGGATGATCGATGGGGGGCATAGACACACAGGGGCCTGTTTCTGTGCTGTGTCTCCAATATTGACCTGTGCAGAGGCGGCTGTTGGCTGGGCCTGCCCCTGCTCCCTGTGTGTGTTTACACCACATCTCTGTGTGTTACCTGCATGACTGCATCACATCTCCCACGGGAGCGTTCCGCAGTTCGCCTGATGCCTCCTTCCTGTGTTCCAGCAGCCTCCCCACGGCAAGGATGAACCCGGTCATCTGGTGGATCCGCAGCAGCTTCCAGTCCGTGCAGGATATGGGCTCCGACTCCCTGGTGCAACAGCTGGCACAGAAACCAGGACACGTCTTGCTGCTGGTGAGTGGCACTGCCCAAACCTACCCACCTCTCCCCGGCAACAGGACCCAGACTCTGGTCAATGGCATTTCCCACATCTGCCCACTTCTCCTTGGTAACAAGGCCTGACCTCTGGTCGATGGCATTGCCCACATTCCCCCGGTAACAGGGCCCAGACTGTGATCAATGGCACTGCCCACTCATACTCAACTCTCCCCAGTAACAGCGCCCAGACTGTGGTCACTGAAGGAGTACAATCTGGGAAGAGTTGATGGGGATGTAGGAAGAGTATAGGAGGTCGGGGTAGGAAGGTGTGAATGGGCGGTTGATGGTCGGTGTGAACTCAAACATCTCAGTAAAGGATCTCTGCGACTCGAAAACATGTTGGAGACAGTAGCTTGTCCCCTCCAGCAGGTGGCAGAGTTGTCCACCATCAGTCAGTGGAAGCAGAAGATGTAATAAAAACCAAATACAGATGCTAGTTTATATCGAATAGACACAAAGTGCTGGAGTAACTCAGCGGGTCAGGCAGCATCTCTGGAAAAAAGGGATAGGTGATTTTGGGTTGGGACCTTTCTTCAGACTTCCCATTGATGGGCAGTGGTAAACCAGGTCAGACTCAACACTGTCCCATCAGCATACTCCTGGGGCAGGGGCAGGGACAGCGCACAAAACCCAATCTCCTAACCCTCGTCCCCCTGGGTTACAGGATGTCCGGAGTGCGGCCGAGTATGAGGTCAGTCACCTGGAGGGAGCCGTTCGCATCGACCCGGACACCAGCGACGTGGGGACGGTGGTCAAGGAGCTGGGACTGACAGGTGGGGAACCCCGACCCCCACACACCCCCTAACCCCAGCCGACCACCCCGCTGCCCCCGCCCCACCCTCACTGCCCTTCCTCTCCACCTTCCCCCACCTCCGCTCCCCCGCGAGAGTCAGGGTGAAGGGAATCGAAGGGTGGTGGTGCCGCGGTGAGGGTGGGGTGAAAGGCGACAGGTGGAGGGCAAAGGGTGAGAGGGCAAGGGGTGAGAGGGCAAGGGGTTGAGGGCAAGGGGTGAGAGGGCAAGGGGTGAGTGGAGGGGACGGGGCAGTTGGGGGAATGTGGAGCGAGGGTGGAGTGGTGGGGTGAGGTAGTCTGGGTTGTGGGTGCAAGGAGCAGGGGGTCTGTGGAGGGAGGGGTGTGAAGGGGTGGGCGTTGAGGGGGGTTGGGGTGAATGATGAGGGAGTGGGGTGGGGTTGGGGTGAGGTGGACTGGGGGAAGGGAGGAGAGGGTGGGGGCTGAGAGAGGTGGGTGTGATGTGGTCTGGGGGAGTGGCAGGGTGGGTGTGAGGTGCAGGGGGACTGGTGGGAGGGGTGGGTGCTGAGGAGGTTGGGGTGAGGACTGGAGAGGGTGGATGAGGAGCAGATAGATGCATTAGGAGGGGTGTGGGCTGGACAGTGCTGAGGGTTTCGGGGTTACGGGGCCGTGGGGAGTGGGGGTACAGGAAGATGCTCCCTCCTCCCCCACAGATACCCCCTCATTGCCTCCCCTCTCTCCGCAGCCAGCGGGCCTGCCCGGGATGTGGTGTGTTACTGCACGGTGGGTTATCGCTCGTCCCGGTTGGCACAGCAACTTGACCAGGAGCTGTCCGCTGGAGCCAAGGGCAGCCCCAGCCCCAGCCCCAGCTCCAGGGTCTACAACCTGGAGGGGGGGCTGGTGAAGTGGGCCAATGAGGGCAAGCCCATCGTGGACAGCGGGGGCAAGCCCACCCCCCTCGTTCATCCCTACAGCGCCGTCTGGGCCTATCTCCTGCAGCCTGAGTTCAGGGCCAAGATATGAAAGAGGGAGACTCTCTGGACTCCTGACCCTGGACCCCTGACCTCTAAATGTCTGACCCTGGATCTCTGACCCTGGACCCCTGACCTTTGGATCTCCGACCCTGGACCCCTGCACCTCCAACCTTGGACCCCCAACCCTGGACATCTGATCCTGGACCCCTGGACCACCGACTTCTGGACCTACAAACCCCTGGACCTCAGGACAACTGATCGTGGACCTCTGACCTCTTGACCTAATCACCAGACTCCTCGACCCTGGACCCCTAACCCTGACTCCTGGACCTCCGACTTCCAAAACCCTGGACCCCCTGATTCAGAAACAGCGCTCTGGGAAGAATGGGATGAGTTTGCTTGTGAGGAAAGGGTTATAGACAATAGGAGCAGGAGTAGGCCATTTGGCCCATCGAGCCAGCACCGCCATTCAATGTGAACATGGCTGATCATCCACAATCAGTACCCACCCAGTTTCTGCCTTCTCTCCATATCCCTTAATTCTGCTATCCCTAAGAGATCTATCTAACTCTCTCTTGAAAGCATCCAGCGAACCAGCCTCCACCGCCCTGTGAGGCAGAGAATTCCACATACTCACAACTCTCTGTGTGAAAAAGCTTCTCCTCATCTCTGTTCTAAATGACTTACCACTTATTCCTAAATTATGCCCCCTGGTTCTGGACTCCCCCAACATTGGAAACATGTTTCCTGCCTCCAGCGTGTCCAAACCCTTAATAATCTTATATGTTTCAATAAAATTCCCTCTCATCCTAAATTCCAGAGTATACAAGCCCAGCCGCTCCAATCTATCAACATATGATAGACCTTGTGAATCTACGCTGCACTCTGTCAATAGCCAGGTGTGGTCTCATTAGGGGCCTGTACAACTGCAGGAGGACCTCTTTGCTCCTATACTCAACTCTTCTTGTTATGAAGGCCAACATGCCATTCGCTTTCTTCACTGCCTGCTGTACCTGCATGCTTACTTTCAGTGACTGATGAACAAGGGGTGGGACAACATTAGCTACCCTCCAATCCACAGGAACTGATCCTGAATCTATAGGACATTGGAAAATGATCAGCAATGCATCCACAATTTCTAGAGCCACTTCCTTAAGTACCCTGGGATGCAGATCATCAGGCCCTGGCGATTTATCAGCATTCAGTCCCATCAGTCTACCCAAAACATTTCCTGCCTAATGTGAATCCCCTTCAGTTCCCCCGCCACCCCAGATCCTCTGGCTAGTACATCAGGAAGATTGTTTGTGTCCTCCTTAGTGAAGACAGTTAATCAGATTGCCGTAATCCCTGCTGATGTCACTTATTTCATTTTAACTTTGATCTGCACTTTCTGGCTGGTGGGTCTGTTGGCTGTAGGAGGGGGATGTCATTCACTGACAATTCAAATGTTATTGTACCCGCCTCAACTACCTTCCCCAGCAGCTCATTCCACATACCTACCATCATCAGTGAGTTACAAAGTTCCCCTCAGGTAGTAAATTTTTCCCATTGTATCTTAAAACGGTGACCTCTAGTTGGTTATTCGTCTACCCTGGGGATAAGACTCTGTGCATTCACCCTGTCTATTCCCCTTGTCATTTTGTACACCGCTATAAGATCACCAGTAATCCTCCTGCGCTCCAAGGAATAAAGCCCAAGCCTGCCCAACCTCTCACTATTGCTCAGGTCCTCGAGTCCTGGCAACATTCTCATCAATCTTCTCTGCCCTTTTGCCAGCTTCATGCTGTAAATCATTGCTGTGGACCAGAGGCTGATTCAGACACTCTAATGCTCGGAGTCTGAAGAAGGGTCTCGACCAGTAACGTCACCCATTCCTTCTCCCCAGAGATGCTGCCTGTCCCGCTTAGTTACTCCGGCATTTTTGTGTCTTATCTTCGGTGCAAACCAGCATCTGCAGTTCCATCCTACACACGAGGTTAAGGAGAGTACTGCATTTAGTTGATGACTGGTTCTGGGGGAAGGAAGGATTTGAGGAGGTGTCATTAGCAGAGGGGTAGGGTGGGTGGGGTCTGTGGGACGAGGTGCCGTGGAACGGTTGGGTACAAGGACACTGGGCTCTCTGCGTGGTCATGGTACAGGGGACGGGACAGCTGGGTGTACACTACAGCACTGGACCAGACTGGTGTGATGTGCCAATGAATCAGCAGACAGTGACAAATCCTCGATCTGTCTGGGTGTGTGGGCTGGGGAACGAGTTATCTGGTTAACAAAGGACTGTTTGTTTCACAATGGCCAGATGTTGGGCCACATGTAACTACTGAATATTTACACAACGGTATCTCTGGGTTAAATCAACATCATGATTGTTACTTCAAACACTAATGGTTCCTTAATAAACAAATAACTGTAAACTGCTCCAAATGACATCCTTTTGTGAGCCAGTATTGAACTCCCAATCCATAAGTAATAGAATTAAACTCAAACTGAATGTAATTACCTCTTCTAATTCTGGAGTGGACTCTACCAGGGGTACAGTCCCTGAAGGTGCCCACCCTCGCATGGGTACAGTCCCTGAAGTGCTCAGGAGGTTAGATAAATTTGACCGTGTTCGGCAACGACATTGTGGGCTGAAGGACCTGTTCCCGTGCTGTTCTATCCACCTGGCTACCTTGCCTCCACAAGGCATTCTGAGCAGTATTAGGCCATTCAGCCCTTCATGTCTATCCCGTTATTCAATCCGGTCATGGCTGATCCAAGTGCCCTTCGATCAATTGTGCAAATCCCCAAAGCTCTCAACTCCTTAATCTTTTAAATATTTATCTGTCTCCATCTTTGTCACTCTCCCGCTGGTGAAAACATCTCAACGTCCACCCTGTTAAGTCAACTCCCACCACCATGGGGTCTTAACTATTGGAACAAGGTCACGTCCCATTCTTCTAAACTCCACGGATCATGAATGGGGATAAGGGACATGATTCAGCTCCTTCCCCCCCATTGAGAAGAGGCCGGTTGGGGAGTGGGGAGGGTCATTGATCGAGATGCAAGACAACAGCCCAGGTAAATGGTGGCGGAATATGAAATCATTGCACGATGGCGCAGCGATAGAGTAGTGGCCTTACAACGCCAGAGACCTGGGTTTGATCCTAACTACGGGAGCCTGTCTGTACTGAGTTTGTACGTTCTCCCCGTGACCTGCATGGGTTTTCTCCGGGTGCTCCGGTTTCCATTCCAGAAGACGATCTGGTTTGTAGGTTAATTATCTTGGTAAAATTGTAAATTGTCCCCAGTGTGTCGGACAGTGTTAGTGTGCAGGGATTATTGATCGGCACGGGCTCGGTGGGCCGAAGGGCCTGTTTCCGCGTTGTATCTCTAAACTAAACTGGAAATAAGATCAGGGTTGCTTTGCTGTCCGTTCTCCCTCCCCCGCCCCATAACCCTTACTGACTGAAAATCAATTTCAGCTTCCAATACATTCAAGGATTCGCCATCTGTAGATTTCTGGGTGAGAAAGTTACAAATGTTTGCAACATTGCTTGACTTAAGTACTTACTTGGGGCAGGTGGGTGTCATGGGTCAAGCAGTGGGATTTTGGGCAAGGGGGGGCGCATGGGGACACCGCCACTGGCAGTATCCCCCCTCAGCCACACACCATCCTGACTCATAGATACCTTGCCCTTCCCCTGCCATTGGGTCTAAGGTCCTATACCTCCCTCACTAACAGCACAGTGGGGGCACCTTCACCAGAAGTACCACAGCCCTTCAAGATGGCGGCGGGGTCGAGGGGTATTTAGGGATGGGCGATCAATGCTGGCCTTGCCCTTGAAGCTCCAATCCTGAACATCATCAGAGGTGAGATACTGGGCAGTGACACCGTTGTACCGCGGTGACCGGGGGCCCAGAGATTGTCCTGAGTTCCTGCAAGGCCCTGTGGACACTGTCCCTTCTCCGAGAGTCACCACGCTGTTGCAGTGGGGAGGTATGCGTGTGTGTCGAGGGTCCTGAGAGCTACACAGTGTGGAGCTGTGCTCCTGGCAGGGTCACCCAGGGCGGGCAGGTCGAGGGGGAGGTTCCTGACAGAGCGCGGCCCAAGGAGACCAGCTCAGCGGTGGAACAGGCGGAGGATGGAGGCTGGCCGGCGGGTGGAAGAAGCTGCAGCAGGGAGGGTCTCCCAACCATGGTGGGGTCCGTGCCCTTGGACCCGGCCCTGTCTCTGCCCGCGCACCAGTCTCCCCTCGGGAACCAATGTCACCCACAGGCAGGGATACCGGGGAGGGGAGGGATACACCCCGCAATAAAGTCTGTGGCTCCACCATCGGCCTCTTCAGCCGGCTCAAGACCCACAGACTGGACAATCACACTGGACTTTGAGTGGTCCCGGTGAGGAGAAGCCATGAACCAGAGGCCGGAGCAGCACTGGGGCGAAGACTGATGTGACGCTGAGACCAGCTCCCCTCCTCCTTCCCCTCCTTTGGTGACTTCCTTCCTCCTGGTCTTAACGCCGCGTGTCCGGTCTGCATTTCGGCTGCGGAACTCCGTCCTGGACAATTCCCCAATGTGCTGTAATTAGTGTTTTCACACAGTGACGCGGAGGGAAGAGCCGCTGCCTCACAGCGCCACAGACCCGGGTTCGATCCTGACTTCGGGCAGTGGAGGGGGGGTCTGTATGTGTGGAGTTTGAGTTTGCACCTTCTCCCCCGTGAGGTTTCCTCCCACATCCCAAAGTCGTGCACGTTTGGAGGTTAATTGTTTTCTGTAAATTACCGCTAGCGTGTCCGGAGTGGATGAGAAAGTAGAATGACATTGAACTAGTGAGAGCGGGTGATCGATGGCCAACATGGCCTCGGTGGGCCAAATGGCCTGTTCCCATGCGGTATCCTTCAATCAATTATAGCAGACCTGGGCACTTGGTAAACGACCCCTGCTTTGTTTTCCGACCTGCTGCAGCCGACGTCGGTCTGTCTGAGGGTTGGGTCTGTGGGGGTGGGGAGCGGTCGACCCGTGGGAGACCAGTCTCTACCCCACGGCACAGTGACGGGGTATCACGGGGGAGGGGAGGGGAGAGTTCGCCAACCACTGGCCCCAGGGATTGGCTGCACCTCCCCCTACTGAGGGGCTGAGAGCAGGGTAAAGGGGCAGGGATGGGCTGTGGGGGGCTGCACACATACAGAACCTCACAGTACACACTTCAGCCCACGCCGACCATCGATCAGTCTGGGGGCGGCTCGGGGTGCAGCGCCAGACACCCAGGCGAACATTGGCCGTGCAGATGTCGAGATTGAAAATATTGGGATTTATCGCGTTTGCTCACTGCATTTCATCAACAGTAAGGCATTATTTCTGGGTTTTTTCTTGATTCCTTTGGCATCTAAAAAGTTTCAGAAGTGATAATTCTAGCTGTAAATTTTTTAAATCGCCCATGGTTCTCGTGGGTTTATACATACAAAAAGAAAACGCCTCTGAAGCAAAAGTTATCATTTAAGATAGGATAGATAGGATAGATGCCTCTCATGGTTACCCCGATTTCCATCATAATTTACGGCGCAAAAATTCACAATTTTGGCGGTTTTTAACAGGTAGGAAAGTGCGCGTTTCGTGTATTCAACATATACCGGAAGCTGCCAAGTCCTCCAGATGGATTGAGAGGCTCTGTGTGTCAAGCCCTTTGACCCGGTGACCTTACGTGCAACCCCCCTATACGTGGCGACTCTGCATACTTTGTGCATGGTTTGCAAAACAAAGAATTTCACAGACGTGTCACATGATAGTCACGTTTCAATCGACATCCTTCTTCAGACTGATGTGGGCCACCCCCCCCCCCCCCATCAGTCTGAAGAAGGGTCTCCCCAAAACGTCGCCTATACCTTTGCTCCATAGATGCTGCCTCACCCACTGAGTTTCTCCAGCATTTTTGTCTGCCGTTGATTTTTCCAGCATCTTCAGTTCTTTCTTAAGCATAACGTTTCAATGAATCATTCAATCTCCCCCAGATTCCACCCATCACCCACCCACACAGCTAACCCACCGACCATCGATCACCCGTTCACACTAGTCCTGTGTTAACCCACTTTCCCATCCATTCCCTACATACTAGGGACAATTTAAAGAGAACCATTAACCTACAAACATTTGCCTCCACTCCCTACATGATTTACAGAGGGCCAATTAATCTATAAACCCGCACGTCTTTGGGATGTGGGAAGAAATTGGAGCACCCGGGGGAAATCTAGAGGGGCGCAGGGAGAACATGCAAACTCCACACAGACAGTTCCTGAGGTCAGGATCGAACCAGAGTATCTGGTGCTGTGAGGCAGACTGCGTGGGTTTCGGCCGGGTGCTCAGGTTTCTTCCCACATCCCAAAGATGTGAGGGTATGTATGTTAATTGGCCCTCTATAAATTGTGTGAGTTCGTGGAGGCACAAGTGGTTTAACTAAATGGATGATCAATGGTCAGCATGGGCTGGGTAGGCTGAAGGGCTTGCCTCTATGTTGCATCATTCAATGAATCATGGCTGTGTGAAATGCAACGAGAGGATTGCAGGCTAACAGACATGCCCGGGTGCACTAACTTTGTTTTATTCATGTAAATTCAAGCAATGACAGTGAGTCGAAACACTCCACATCAACCACGATCCACACGCTCCATGTAGCCTTGTCCCCGGGCCTCCCGCCATTAACCAGACACGTCGGCAGCTCCTGGCGGGTAGTGCCGTCCACGGCAGCCGTCTCCCTGCTGCCGGTCACGGTGAGCGGGAGATGTTGGCCCAGGTGGGGAAGGTGTCGAGATGGAACATGGCACGGCCCCAAGTGTTGATGGCCACGGTGACCGACACCACACCGATCAGGTTGAGAACAAACCCCGCCTTGACCTGAACAAAGGCAAACACTCGTTAACATCTGCCCTCCCTAGGGCTGAAGATGTCCTGGTTGGGTTGCTCCTAGACCTGGCCAAGATCAATAAGTCACGGTGCCAGGCAGAAGCCTGAAGTCCCACACCATCAGGTTCAGGATTTCCTACAACCATCAGGTTCATGAACCAAACTGCACAACCTTAATCCTACCTCACTAATGGAACCTTTTATGCTTTCGGACAAGGTTCCACATGGTAGGCTGCTTTGGAAGGCTAGATCGCATGGGAGAGATAGCTGAATGGATCGCAAATTGGCTCGATGGAAGGAATTAGAGGGTTGCTTAACAAAGGTTGCTTCTCGGACTGGAGACCAGTGACCGGTGGTGTGCCTCCGGGTTTGGTGCTGGGCCTGTTACTGTTTGTCATCTACATCAATGATTTGGATGAGAACACACAGGGCAAGATTAGCAAGTGTGCTGAGGATACAAAAGTGGGTGGTTTTGCAGATAGTGAAGATGGTTGTCAAATATTGCAGCAGGATCTGGATCGATTGGCCAGGTGGGCTGAGGAATGGTTGATGGAATTTAATACGGAGAAGTGCGAGGTGTTGCATTTTGGGACATCTAACAAGGGCAGGATCTACAAAGTGAATGTTAGGCCTCTGGGGAGTATTGTAGAGCAGGGGGATCTAGGAGGACAGGTGCATGGTTCCTTGAAGGTCGAGTCGCAGGTAGATAAGGTGATCAAAAAGGCATTTGGCACATTGGCCTTCAGCCGTATTGAGTATAGAAGTTGGGAGGTCATGTTGCAGTTGAACAAGACGTTGGTGAGACCGCATTTAGAATATTGTGTTCAGTTCTGGGCACCACGTTATAAGAAAGACTTTGTCAAGCTTGAATAGGGATAGGGATCTGAGGGGTAACCTTTTCACACAAAGGGTGGTGGGTGTATGGAGCAAGCTGCCAGAGGAGGTAGTTGAGGCTGGACTATTAAAGACGTTTAAGAAACAGACAAGTTCATGGATTGGACGGGTTTGGAGTGATATGGACCAAGTGCAGGCAGGTGGGGCTAGTATAGCTGGGACATGTTGGCCAGAAGGGCCTGTTTCCAACTGTATCACTCTATGACACTATGACTTTCATGGACTTGCGTTAGAAATTGTGTTTTTGCACTCATGTCTTGTTTCTCCCCGTCTTTTTCTTTTTTACTGTTGTGGGATTTATGTATAATTTATGGTTTTGTGTGTTTATCTAAATGTATGTGTCTGTGACACTGCTGCAAACTAGATTTTCATTGCACCTGCATCTCACCGTACTTGTGCACATGGCAATAAACTTGGTGTAAAGTTCCTCTCAGGCCCGAGATTTATTCTCCACGCAGTGAGTGATGATCCCGTCCCCCTTTGGCCACGCCTGTTTCCGCCATCCTGTGTCTAGAGCCCTCATCACCAGGTGAGAAAACATCTCCACATCTCTCTTCATTTATTGCCCATCCTATACTGCCCCTTGAAAAGGTGGGGGCGGGGAGAGCACCCGGAGGGAACCCAAACTGTCTCAGGGAGAACGTGCAAACTCCACGCACACAGCACTCGAGGTCAGGATCAAACCTGGGTCTCTGGCGCTGTGGGGTTGTGTGTTAGACCATAAGGCACAGGAGCAGATTTAGGCCATTCGGCCCTTCGAGTCTGCTCCACCATTCGATCATGGCTGATCTATTTCTCCCTCTCACGCCCAATCTCCTGCCTTCTCCCCGTGATGTTTGAGGTAATAACTGATCATATTATAAGGTGTGTAAGGAGAGGTATCCTGCCAACCCACTGCCCCCCCCCCCTCCCACCGCCCCGTCGCTCCACCCACCACTCACCACCCCTCCCCCTCCACACTCACCATGTCGGTCACCCGGAGGTGGCCGTAGGAGAAGACGATGGCGTTGGGCGGAGTGGCCACCGGTAACATGAAGGCGAAGGAGGTGCTGAGAGTACCTGGGATCATGACGTAGAGAGGATTCAACTTGATCAAGACGGCCTGTCAAGGGGAGCACAGCTTAGAACATAGAACAGTACAGCACAGGAACAGGCCCTTCGGCGCACAATGTCCATGACAAACACAATGTCAAGTTAAACTAATCTCTGCCTTGCCTCCCTATCACCCCCATTCCCAGCATACCATGTGCCTATCCAAGTCTAAAGGGTCTCGACCCGAAACGTCACCCATTCCTTCACTCAAGAGATGCTGCCTGTCCCGCTGAGATATTCCAGCATTTTGTGTCTATCCTCTTTCTTAAACCCCACTATTGTATCTGCCTCCACTACCTCCCGTGGCAGTGCGTTCCAGGCACACACTACCCTCGGGGTAAAAAACTTGCACCGCGCATCTCCATTAAACTTTGCCCCTCTCACCTTAAAGTTGTTACCTTTAATCCTTCCATACTGCGATAAAGGTTCTGATTGTCTACCTTATCTACGCCTCATAATTATCAGGTCCCCCCTCCGATGTTCCAGGTGACAAGGAGGATACTTTTTTCACTGAGAGTGGTGGGGAAATGGAATGAGTTGCCACAGGAGATAGATCGAACAACATAATTTAAAAGACAATTGAACAGGTACATTAATAGGTAAGGTTTAGAAGGGTATAAACTGAATATGGGTAAGTGCGACGAGCCATGTTATATACTTGGCAGGTCGGGCAGCATCTGTGGGGGGGGGGGGGAAGTGGTGAGTGGTTTGTGTCTCTCAACCCCGGACCCTGTATCTTTTAGATAATGGTAGGGCTTTGAGAATGTAGGCAGTAAGCACAGAATCCCCAACCTCTGGCACAGAGGTGCAGCAGGTAGAGCTGCTACCTCACAGTACCAGAGAGCTGGGTTTGATCCTGACCTTGGGTGCTGTCTGTGTGGAATGTGCATGTTTTACCTATGACAGGTGCTCCGGTTTCCTCCCACATTCCAATGACATGCAAGTTTATAGGTTTAATGTCCGCTGTAAATTATCCCAGGTGTGTAGAGATTGGATGTGAAAGTTGGATAGAACTACTGTAAAATGGTGATCAATGGTTGGCGTGTTCTCCAGAGATGCTGCCCGATCCACTAAGTTCCTCCAGCGCTTTGTGTCTATCTTTGATATAAACCAGCATCTGCAGTTCTTTACTTCTACATACTGTAGAAACTCAGCGGGTCAGGCAGCATCTGTGGAGGGAATGCACAGAGGATGTTCTGGGTCGGGACCATTCTTCAGATGAAGAAGTCTGAGTCTGAATTTGAAGAAGTGTCCCGAACCAAAATCTCTGCCCATTCCCTCCACAGATGCTGCCTGACCCGCTGAGTTCCTCCAGCGCTTTGTGTTTTGCTGTGGACTCCAGCGTCTGCGGTTACTTGTGTCTGCTCACTGTATTCATGCAAGTGATAATTAACCTGACCTGAGCACCCTGACTGAGGAGAGCGTGAGGAACCGATCGCCCCCTTGCCCGTCGCACCTTTCCTGTGTCGGGCAACATACCATGGAGGCCAAGATGGGCAGGAAGAGGGTGGCAGTGGCCACGTTACTGGTGCACTCCGTGAAGATGGCGAGGAGCAGGCAGAGCAGGGCAGCGATGCTCCACGGCGGCAGGTTCTGCAGTGGCAGCATCTGGCTGCCCAGCCACAAGGACAAGCCCGATACCTGGGGAGAAAATGGCAGGGATTCAGTCAGTTGATAAGTTGTAGGAGCAGAATTAGGCCATTCGGCCCATCACCTCTGACCTGAATGGCTGATCTATCTTTCCCTCAACCCCAATGAATGATACTTTATTGTCACATGTTTATACCGTTCATACTTAGTGTTTAGTTTAGTTTAGAGAAACAGAGCGGAAACAGGCCCTTCAGCCACCGAGTCCGCACCGACCAGCGATCCCCGCACATTAACACTACCCTACACACACAATTTACACATACAACAAGCCAATTAACCTGCATAACTGTACGTCTTTGTAGTTTGGGAGGAAACAGAAGATCTCCGAGAATACCCACACGTACAAACTCCGTACAGACAGCACCCGTAGTCAGGATTGAACCCGGGTTTCTGGTGCTGCGAGCGCTGTGAGGCAACAACTCTACCGCTGCGCCACAATGACGCCCTGTTAATACTTAATCAATCTCCTCCACACTCACCTGTTTCATAATTTAATGTCCATAAAAGTTCATGTCATAGGAGCAGAATAAATCCATTCGGCCCATCAAGTCTACTCCGCCATTCAGTCATGGCTGATGTATCTTTCCCTCTCAACCCTTCTCCCCAGAACCCCCGACACTCTTGCTAATCAAGAATCTGTCAATCTTCACCTTAAAAATATCAATTGACTTGGCCTCCACAGCCGTCTGTGGCAATGAATTCCAGATTCACCACGCTCTGACTGCAGGAATTCCCCATCTCCATTCTAATGGTAGGTCCTTTTATTCCGACAGTGTTTCTGCTCACACTGTTGCAGCCCAGCACCCTCCGGTGTCTGTCCGAGCCTGGGCTCCCATCCCCAGCCACGTCCACACCTACCAACCTGACTTCTGTACCTCTGACATTCGCCCAATCCTGTCTCCAACCCCGACCTTTGCCCCAGCCCATCTGCCCTTGACATTTGCCCCACACCATCTCCAACCCTGACCTATGCCTCATCTTATCAGACGTTTGCAGCACCCATCTCAAGGGCATTGGTGAGAGAGGCAAAGTTTAAAAGATATGTGTTTTTTTACACAGTGGTGGATACCTGGAAATCACTGACGGGTGGAGATGGAGGAAGAAATGATAGAAATTATGAGGCAGAATTATAGTATTACAGCGACAGCGAAAGTGTAGATTAAAAAAATGCAAGGCCTGCAACAAGATGGGGATATGTCCTGAGCATACGAGAGGTCTATAAAGTAGTCTGATAACACTGGGGGAGAAGCTGTTCCTAAATCCGGTGGTATGTGCTTTCAAGTTTTTATATCTTCTGCCCAACGGGCGGGGAGAGAAGAGGGAATGACTGGGGTGTGAGTGATCCATGATTAAGTTGTCTACTTTCCCGAGGCAGCGTGAAGTGCAGCTGGAGTCGATGGTGGGCGGGAGGGTGGTTTGTGTGATTGCAGAGATGATAGTGAGGAGGGCGCTGGTAATGTCAGTGAGGAAGGATGACCAGATTGGGTCTGAGGTTGTCTATGCGGTTCTCTGCCTAGCGAGATCCCCGGTGTTAGCCCTTGGCCTGGGTCTGTGGCCGCGCCAGGCTGGACGCGGGTGGAAGCGGGACAGGCCCATGCTGTAAACTGTGCTCTGATGGGGGCATCAACAGGAGAGCCGTGTCCCCAGGATGAGGAGCGGCAGTCACGGTGCCAGGCGGAAGAGCACTCCGGCCGAGCTGGCTGCCTGCCTTTTCCAGGGTTCCGTCCGTGCCAGAGTGCCACTAGAAATGAACTACACGCTGTCCGGGGGCACACTGGAGGATTTCCAGGACCGCTGGGCACCGCGGGCGGTGGAATGTATCCTTGACATTGGCGGATAGGGCTATAGTTATTTGAAAATGTAGTGATTAGATAACTTGGTGATGTTGTATTATGGTGGTGGGTGTGTTACCACTGTTTTGGTTTGTAAATATGTTTTTAATATGATAAATTAAATTATTTGTTTTTATATTAAAAAGAGGGTGGGGGGGGGGGGGGAGGCTGGCTGGCTGGTACCACAAAGCCAGAGATAGATACAAAATGCTGGAGTAACACAGGGGGACAGGCAGCATCTCTGGTGAGAAGGAATGGGTGACATTTTGGGTCGAGACCCTTCTTCAGACTGAAAGTCACAGGTAAATGTCAGCCACAGGGAAAGGAGCAAGTTTAAACACGCCACGACCCCACATGCTCACTGTTCATGTATCGGGTCACTGGCGCTGGGCTGGGAGCCAGCGGGTTGTTTTAGTTCAACTGATCATGAATTATGGAATGTAAGTTAAACGTGGCAGCAACAATACATCTGTCATAAGATAATATCTTGTGTGTTATATAGACTGGTACAGCACAGGGACAGGCCCACCGGCCCCCAATGTCCATGCCAAACATGATGCCAACTAAACTAATCTCCTGTGCCTACCCCCCCCCCCCCCCCCATTCCCTGCATATCCACGCATCAAAAAACCTCTTCAACATCACTATTGTATCAGCTTCCACCACCACCCCTGGCAGTGCTCTCCAGACACCCACCACTTATCTCCTTTAAACTCTGCTCCATTCACCTTCAAATTGTGTTCTCGTCTTTGATATTTACATCTGGGGATACAAGTCTCTGATTGTCTATCCTGTCCAGACTTCTCATAATTGTATAACTTTTTAATCAGGTCTTCCCCTTGATCTACTGGGTTGCAGAAAAACAATCCGTTTGTCCAACATCTCATTACAGCTCATAGACTCAAATCCAGGCGGCTTCCTGGTAAAACCTCTCTGCGGCCTCTCCCAAGCCTTATCATCTTCCCTGTAATGGGGGAGACCAGAACAGCACACAATACTCCCAATGCAGCCTAAACAACGTCTTAGAAAGCTGCATCGTGACTTCCTCATGCTTATGCTCAATGCCCTAACAAGTAAAGTGAGCATACCATGGAGAGCTTCAGCACAGAAACAGGCCCTTCGGCCCACCAAATCTGTGCCAACCATCATCTACCCACTTACACTAATCCTACACTGATCTAATTTGTTTTCTTATTTTTCGTTTAGTTTAGAGAGACAGCGCCGAAACAGGCCCTTCGGCCCTTCCACACCCACCCCCGTACATTAACACTATCCTACACACACTCGGGGCAATTAAACATTTATTCATTTATACCAAGCCTATTAACCCACAAACCTGGGCGTCTTTGGAGAGTGGGAGAAAACCCACTCAAGTCATGGGAAGAGCGTGCAAACTCCATACAGACAGCACCCATACTCAGGATCAAACCCGGGTCTCTGGCGCTGTAAGGCAATAGCTCTACCGCTGCGCCACCGTGTCTCTCCACAATTCTATTAACCCCCTCCCCCCCCAACCCCCCCCCCCAGATTCTACCCCTCGCCCACAGACTAGGGGCAAATTACTGAGGACAAACAAATCTGAGCACCCGGGTCACAGGGAGAACGTGCGGACTCCACACACAAGGAGACTGTGGGAAGCTGATTCCTGGAGCTTGTGAAACCGATGGTGAGAGGGCGCGAGTGTGTGATTGCTGGGACCAGCAATGTCTAGTTGTCAGTGTTACCTCACATCCTTTGGCCAGGGCAAAGCCTCCTCCCAGCAGCAGCACCACATTCCAGGGTAGCTTCCGCTGGACCTCTTTCCAATCCAGGAGCCGGCCAGAGCGGTGATCCTTCCGCTCCCCGGAGTCACTGCCTGTGGAGGAAGGAAGGACAGCATGGCCAATGTATTAGTGGCAGGGCAGAGGTGGTGGGATTGGGATTGTGAGTAAGGGCTGTTGTCTGAGTGATGTTACCCTCACGGTACAGAAGTATCCACATTTGTTACTCCAACGCCGTAAAATGTTTTCTAACCAGATATTTCCAATTTCCTTAAGCGTAACACATGTCTCTGGCACTGTGAGGCAGCGTCTCTACCAGCTGCACCACTGTACTGCCTCCATATGTGGATAGGAAGGGTTGAGAGGGCTATGGACCAGAAGGCAAATGGACCCAGTCCAGAATGTGGGCTGAAGGGCCTGTTTCCGTGCTGTACAGCTCGATGACTCTGTGATGGAGGTCAGTGGGCGGAGTGAGGCTACTCTGCCTGAAGCAACAATTCACCATGAGACCACTGAGAATAGTGGACCTCTGGACAGTGACCTGAGAACACTGGGCCCCTGGACAGACACTGGCCCCCTGGATGGACACAACGCCCCTGGACAATAGGCCCGTGGACTATGGGCCCCTAGATCATGGGCCGCTGGACACTAGACCCCAGGACAGTGGCCTGTGAATACTGGGCTACTGGACAGACATTAGGACCACTGCACAGAGAAACCTCTGGGCACTCGGCCTTTAAACCCTGGGGCCACTGGACGGAGCAACTAAGCATTGCACCTCCACACACTGGGGCCACAGCATAAACGGATGGACACTGGGTCCTCTGGGCACTGTGCTCCCGATCACGTCCTCTGACAGACACTTACCTGGTTCAGCCTCCACTGTTCTGTTCCAGGCCCAGCCCTTGAGCCGTGGCCTGTGAGACGGCATTATAAACATGAGGAACGTGATGAACATCACCACTGTGGCGTCGGTTACAAACCTGAAACAAACAGAGGTCGGTTAGTGTGCAGCTGGCAGGACATGTCCAGGGCACCAGAGGCAATGTGGGCACTAGGGGCACGGGGGCCTGTGATCTGGTCACTGTCAGTGGTCCCGACTGAGAGTGTGTGGGATCACACCATCTCCAGCCAACAATTGGCCTGTCAGGGAACCACCCTGCCTGTGGACATCTCATGCCGGCCCTGATTAGGCCTGGTCTTTTCTTGTTTTCGGTTCCTCCACCCATAGAAACAATCTGAAGAAGGGTTCCGACCTGAAACGTCACTCATCCCTGTTCACCAAAGATGCTGCCTGACCCACTATGTTACACCAGCATGTTGTGTCTAAACTTTGGTATAAACTAGCATCTGCAATTCATTTTTATGACACACGTTTAATCCAAGCACGTGTCAGCTTAGGGTTAGGGTTACTTTGGGAGTTGAATGTTAGGAGAAAGTGTCCAGTTGACGGCAAGATCTTTAACAGCACCGTTGGTAGATTGATCTCGAGGTTCAAGTCCACAGATCCCTGTAAGTGGCAACACATAGATCGTGGTAAAGAAGGTGTACGGTATGCTTGCCTTCATTGGTCGGGCCATTGAGTGAGGAAGTCATGTTGCAGCTGTATGGGACTTTAATGAGGTTGCATGTGGAGTATTGTGTGCAGTTCTGGTCGCCCCATTACAGGAATGATGTGGAGGCTTTGAAGATGTGCTGACAAGGTTTACCAGAATGCTGCCTGGATTAGAGGCTACCAGCTCTTAGGAGAGTTGGACAAACGTTGTTGAACAGAATTGTTTTCTCTGGAGTGCTGGAGATTGAGGGGAGTTCTGACAGAGGTTTATAACATTATGAGAGGCAAAGACCGGGTAGTTGTCAAAACCTTTTCCCCAGGCTGGAAATGTCAGAGACTAGAGGGCATGGCTTTAACATGAGAGGGGCAAAGCTTAAAAAAGATTGCAGGGCAAGTATGTTCCCACAGAGGGTGGTGGGTACCTGGAACACACTGCCAGGGGCGGTGGTGGAGGCAGATATCACAGTGACGTTAAAGCTTTAGAGATACATTGTGGAAACAGGCCCTTCAGCCCATCGAGTCCGTGCTGACTAGTGATCCCCCGAACACCAGCACTTTACAAAGGTTCGCAGAAGCCAATTAACCTACAATCCTGCACGTCTTTGCAGTGTGGGAGGAACCGGGGAAAACCCCACGGGGTCACGGGGAGAACATACAAACTCTGTATAGACAGCACACGTAGTCAGGATGGAACCTGGGTCTCCGGCGTGTGAGGCAGCAACGCTACCGCTGCGCCACTACGCTGCCCTCCAAGAGGATTTGGATGTGCAGGGACTGGAGGGATATGGATCACGTCCAGGCTGAGGAGGTTAGCTTAACTTGGCATCATGTTCAGCACGGACACTGTCGGCAGATTCACGTGCTCCTGTGCTGTACTTTCCCCCTCCCCTGCACCAGGCTCTGAACCGCCCCCCCTCCCCTCCCGGCCTCCCCCTCCCCCTTTACCCACTGCGAGCCACAAGAATTCAGGAGCACGTGAATCTCATGGCAAACATTCTTCAGCCCTGTGGGATGGGGGAGGGAGGGTAGGAAGGTGTGGGGGGGGGGGGGGGGGGGGGGAGGAGGGGAAAGATAGAGGGAGGCGCGAGGATGAGGGAAGGGGGGGGGGTCGGATGGATGTGGGAGAGAGGGAGAGAGCAGAGACAGCGAGGAAGGGGAGAGAGGAGGGCGAATGGGAGGGGGATGGAGAGGGTGGGAAGGATGGGGGAGGGAGGGGGAAGAATGCTGGAAGTAACCACGTAAGCCCTCCGCCGCGGCGATGACCCTGTCCTTGCTCCCCAGACGCTGCCCGGCCCGCCGAGTGTCCTCAGCATCTCCCGCTCTGCCCGGTGTCATGGAGACTTTTTAATTTTTATTTTTTCTGATCTAAATATTTTATTTGAAGTTAATGACTGACATTTGACGTTGAAGTTCACTTGCTCGGATGATACGACCTTTCGGTTGGTTGATGGCTTGGCCCATCCCACATTTAGGATTAAATGATCGGAACCAAAATCAGAAACGCCAGCAACAGCTCTGGCTGCATCCTTGCGCCGATGGACGCTGATGAAGGCAGCTCCTTGGACTGACCAGTGTTCCTGGCCTTTGCCAGGTATATCCTAGAAATTGAACCAAAAGGTCTGAAGAGTTCCTGCACGTCTGTCTCTCGTGGGTCCACCTCCTCCGAGAGATTAGTGACTCAGATCGTGGCATTGCCATCCGCTCTGCGATTAGTCTGCACTGACTCTCCCCGGCGAATGGCTCCATCTCGCAGGCTGGGTGGAACCACCACTTTCAGACTGGCAGCTTTCACTTTGTATCTTCAGTCATTTCCTTTGGGGTCCAGAAGCTGTGGACAGGGCGAGACTTTACCTATCCCCCCCCCCCCCCCACACCCCCTCACTCCCACCCCCTCACCTCCTGATCCCCTGTGTGTGTGTGTGTGTGTGTGTGTGTGTGTGTGTGTGCGCGTGCGTGTGCGTGCGCGTGCGTGTGCAGGCGTGTGTGTGGACGTGTGTGTGTGGACGTGTGTGTGTGGACGTGTGTGTGTGGACGTGTGTGTGTGTATGTGCGTGTGTGTGTGTGTGTGCGGACGTGTGTGTGGATGTGTGTGTGTGTGTATGTGGGCGTGTGTGTGGCCGTGTATGTGGGCAAGTGCGTGTGTGGACGTATATGTGTATCAGCGTGTGTGTGTGTGTGGGCATGTGTGTGTGTGTGTATGTGTGTGTGTGTGTGTGTGTATGTGTGTGTGTGGCGGGGGGGGGGGGGTGTGAGCGTTGTGTGTGTGTGTGGGTGTGTGTGTGTGTTCAGCACTAATTCGTTCCCAGACCCCCCCACTAACACTAGATGAGCTCCCAGTCTATTATCTCGGCAGCATGAATCGCTGCCTTGTTCATTGTTCCGGCCCTGGCTCCGCTGCCAAGCAGGAGGAGGGCACTGAGCATGAGACTCGCAGTCTCCCGCTATGAGACTGTCTGGGTGGCAGAGTGGGCAAGGCCAACTTACAATGCTGGCACCCGGCCAATGCCCGGCACTGCGACCTGGCAGCATGTTGTTGGAGGCAGAGACAGGCAGTCACGGGACTGCAACTGTGTGGGAGCGGGTGTGAACCCCGCCGCCCCCCCCCCCCACCCCTGCCACAGTGCTGGAGTAACGCAGCAGGTCACGAAGCATCTCTGGAGAACATGGTCACGTTAAAGGTCTCGACCCAAAACATCCATGTTCTCCAGAGATGGCACCTGGTCTGCTGAGTTACTCCAGCACTCTGTGTCCTTTTATGTATTAACCGGCATAGTTCATAAGGTCTAGGAGCAGAATTAGGCCATTCGGCCCATCGTGTCTACTCAGCCATTGAATCATGGCTGATCTCTCTCTCAACACCATTCTCCTGCCTTCTCCCCATAACCCCTGACCCTGGACCTAATCAAGAATCTATCTATCTCTTTTTTTAAATATATATAACATTGTGGATTAAGTTAGCAAGAGTGGCAAATGGACGGAGGTGTGAGGTAAATGGACTCAAGAGCCAGATGATGATTATGATGATTATAATTATTATCTAAAGTGAGAATGGCGGTGAGTGAAGTTCAGCAGGGATGGCGTGTTCAGCGCATGAAGCACAAACAGCAGCGATCAGGTCCAGCTCGTTATGAAAATAAACAGCTCTTGGCGACTGTTGCACAGGGTTGGAGGTTAAGACTGGAGAGACAAAAGGAACTGCGGATGCTGTAAACTGGAGCCAAACACAAAGTGCTGGTGAAACTCAGCAGGTCAGGCAACATATGTGTAGGGGAATGGACAGACGACATTTCGGGTTGGGACCCCCACGTCAAACTGACAAAGTGTTCTGACTTGAAACAGCGACTGTCCATTCTCTCCACGGATACTGCCAGACCTTTAATTTCCTTTAGTCAGAGGGTGGTGAATCTGTGGAATTCTTTGCCACACTAGGCTGTGGAGGCCAAGTCAATGGACATTTTTAAGGCAGAGATAGATGGATTCTTGATAAGTGCGGGTGTCAAGGTTTATGGGGGGAAGACAGGAGAATTGGGTTAGGAGGACTTGATGGGCCGAATGGCCTTATTCTGTTCCTATCACTTATTACCTTCTGACACGGAGTCCGCGCCGACCAGGAAATCCCCGCGCACTTACGCTGTCCTAAACACACTAAGGACAATTTATAATTATACCAAACGTACAAACCTGAGATAGACACAAACATCTGGCGTAACTCAGCGGGTCAGACAACATCTCTAGAGAAAAGGAATAGGTGACATTGCAGGTCGAGACCCTTCTTCAGTCCTTGACCCAAAACGACACCTATTCCTTTTGTTAAGAGATGCTGTTTGATTTGGAGTTATTCCAAATGTTGTGTCTATCTTTGGTTTAAATCAGCATCTGTAGTTCTTTCCTACACATTTAACCTACAAACCTGTACACCCTTGGAGCGTGGGAGGAAACCGGAACTGCCGGAGAAAACCCACGCAGTCACGGGGAGAACGTACAAACCCAGTACAGACAAGCTATCGTAGTCAGGATCGTGCCCAGGTCTCTGGCAATGTAAGACAGCAACTCTACCGTTGTGGCACCTAATTGTGTAATGAACTTATGAACTTTATGCGGTCGAAGGGATACAGAGTGCTGGACTAGCTCAGTAGGTCAGGCACCATCTCTGAACATGGATAGATAATATATCGGGACGAGACCCTTCACATGACCATGTTCTCCAGAGATGCTGCCTGACCTGTTGTGTTACTCTAGCGCTGTGTCTCCTTTAGCTGCTGTTGTGTCCGGTGTTGGGACTTACTCCTTGCCTTCCCTGTTGAAGAGGGAGCCCCCAGCCGCGCACAAAGCCGGCTCCCTGGTGAACCAGAGGGCTATCAGCAGGATGAAGAGGCCGAGGACCAGCTTCTCAGCGAAGGACATGAGGCCCAGCTTGCGGTATTCCCCCTGGATAATGCCGTAGGCCGCCTGCTCTCTCGACGAGTTGTCCCTCCGCAACCTCCCAAAACTGCAGATGAAACAAACAGTTAAAACGCTGAGAAGCTTTTACAGGCTCTGCTCCCTGACATTTCCGGCAGGGACGAGGTGATCCTGAGGGTAGTTCTGGTCCCCTGGGTCCACGCTGGCTGGTTTAACCCACAGTGCAGGCTTCATCTGCCGCTAGGCCCCTGCTCCACACCCGCCTCGTCGCACCCACCCACCCAACCCTGCCCACCTGGTGAATGCTCGTCCACACTGAACCTGAACCAAAAGCAATGGAGACAGACTAGCCAGGGTTCCCGCTCCGTGGTGTCACTCACTTCACTCCCAGGAACAGCAGGTGCAGCCAGAGCCAGCAGCAGGTCAGCATGATCAGCATGTTCGGGAAGGAAAAGCCAAACCAGGAGGCAAAGTTGATCACATCTCCATTGTCGGGGAAGATCCTTCAAAACCACAAGCACCCAGTCAGGAGGGAATCATCGAGTTCCATCACCCCCTCTGAGAGAACATGGGAGGCTGACAGAGAGAGGGGGAGGGCGGAAGGAGAGAGAATGGGAGGGAGAAGGGGGGGGAGGGGGAGGGAGGGAGAGAGCGATACAGGCTGACAGAGAAGGGGGCGGAAGGAGAGAGGTGAGGGAGAGAGGAGTGGGAGAGGGGAAGAGAGGGTTAGGGAGAGAGGGGCAGAGGAGGGATGGAGAGAGAGTGGGGGCAGGGGGAGGGAGAGAGAGGGGAGGGAGAGAGAGGGGGAGGGAGAGAGGGGAGGTGAGAGGGGGGAGACGGGAGGGAGATTGGCGTGGAGGGAGAGGGAGAGAGGGGGGGGGGGGGCGTGAGAGGGAGGTAGGAGGGAGATCACATAGTCTCATGAACCATCTGTACTCTGCAAAGGTTGCAAGGATTTGGAACTTCCACGCCCAGAAATCTACAGCGAGTGAATTTTTGAATGTATTTGAAGCTGAGATTGATTTTTTTAGTAAGGGTTGTGAGCAGAGGGAGGGAGAATGGACAGGAAAGCGGCCCCGGTCTTATTAGATGGCAAAGCAGCATGAAGGAGTGTGGCAACCTCCATCTATCTACTCCTGATGGTCTAACCTGACCTCACCGCAAGAGCCTGTGTCCCCAGCAGACGGGGGGGGGGGGGGGGGGATAGGGGGGCAGTTCCCTGAATTTTACTCTAAGATAAACTCCAAACCGTCCCTAATGTTGAGGGAATGTCAATGTTCTTACTAAGAGGCCCAAAATAAAGAATTGGGAAGACAGGGTGACCTGATTCTGAGTTGATGCACAATGGGCAGTGGCTCTCTTGTCATCTCTCCTACAGTTTTGGAAGAGGTACCTTGACTTTGGGTGGAACAACATACGCAGGCTTCAATACGCTAAAGTGTCAGGACAGGTGTAGGATGAATCCCAGTTCTGCTGCTGTTAATGGAGGAGGGGGGGGGGGGGGGGAAGGGAGAGATTGGTGGAATTAGTGGGGTGGAGATGGAGAGATAGGGGAGGGAGGGAGAGAGAGGGGAGGGAGAGAGGAGGGAGATGTGTGTGGAACGATCGGCCAGAGGAGATAGTTGTGGCAGGTACTATGACATTATTAAAAAAACATTTGGACAGGTTCATGGATAACCAAGGTTTAGAGGGATAAGGGCCTAACACAGGCAGCTGGGACTAGCAGAGATGGGGTAAGTTGGCCAGCAGGGACGAATTGGGCCGAAGGGCCTGTGACTTAGGGCGGCTCGGGGTAACGGGAGGGGATAGGGGAGAGGGGGGGAAGCACTCACTGGCTGAACTGCCCCTTCAGCACCAGGTTGGGGCCGGTGCCGGTGAGAGTGGCCGTGCCCCCGATACTGGCGGAGTAGCAGACGGACAGGGAGAGCATCTTCCGTAGCCGCTGCTGCTCACTCTGCTCATCGCTGTGTGGGACCGCGGACATCCTCATCTCCCGCTCCATGTCAGCGTCCTGAGTCTGCACCACCGGAGAGATCAGAGCTACAGCAAGGAGGTACAAGACACCCGATCAGACAGCAACACACAACATAGAACAGGAACAGGCCCTTCAGCCCACAGTGTCCATGTTACCAAGTTAGACTAATCTCATCGGCCAGCACATCACCATATCCCTGCATTGTATCTACCTCCACCACCACCCCAGCAGCACATTCCAGGCATGCACAACTCTCCGTGTAAAACATTTTCTTTAAAGTTTGCCCTCTCACCTGAAAGCTATGCCCTCCATACTGACATAACAAGCAGTTGTACGGTCCTCAGCTGTGTTTGCTCACATGTTCAGATGTCCCCATCTCCAGCCTTTGTCACTTACTCCACAGACATATCTGCAATCAAACCCTCTCACCTCCCCCATTTGTTCTCCCTCCGTCCCTCATTTCTGGCCCCCCATGCCGGGCCCCCATTGTCTTCCCCCCCCCCCCCCCCCCCTCACGCTCATCGGCGGGTCGATCGCAAGGTTCTCGCTGCCGCCGAGGCTCCACCGCCGCCGAGGCTCATCCTGCCGCCGAGGCTCCTGTTGCCGCAGAAGTTCACGCTGCCGCCGTGGCCCCACCGCCTTCTACGTCGAGGCTCCCGCTGCCACCGCCGAGGCTCCCATCGCCGCCGCCGCTGAGGTTCTTTGGCCCAGGCAAGCCTCCCCGCCCGGCTTCACCGCGGTCCCCCGTCCGGCGAGTCGGGCCTAACGAGGCACGGTCTGCGGTGCGGTTGTTTGGGCCCGCGCGGCTCAGTAGTCTAAGTAACAAAGGCGAGACAGGTAGCATCTCTGGAGAGAAGGCATGGATGACGTTTCAGGTCGAGACCCTTCCTCAGAATAGAAGTCTGAGGAAGAGTCTCGACCCAAAACGTCACCCATTCCTATTATTCAGAGATGCTGCCTGTCCCGCGGAGTAACTCCAGCATTTTGTGTCTACCTTCGGTTTAAACCAGCACCCGCAGTTCCTTCCTACTCAGCTCTTAACCCACCCTCAGCTGAGGAGGAGCTGGGCGGAGGTCCAAGCATGGTGGGACAGGGGAGCCCAGCATCTGCGGACCCCCTGACCAAGCCCATAATGTGCTCAGAAGATGCAGGATCATCTGCTCCGGGTGGGGTGGTCCCAAGCCTCTGAACCGAGAGTGTGTGGCGGTGTCAGGCAGGAGAACCTGCGGTCCACATACCCCACAGAGAGTCATTCACTCCTCACATACCCTACACCAAGGTTCTAATTCCCCACATACCCTTCGACCTCACATGGGGATTCACATTCCCCATGTACCCCATGGGGAGCCCCCCTTGTTTCCCACACAACCACAGAGAGGTCCTCACTTCCTATATATCCCACACTGAGGTCCTCATTCCCCACAGGGAGGTGCCACCCACCTGGTTGAATCCCATCATTTGTGGCATTCTTCTCCTCCAGTTCCTGGTCTCCGGCGGTCTGTCCGTGTCCCGGCTCTGGATCTCCTGGCTGTGGGGCGGTGGTGTTGAGCTGGTCCAGCACGGCCTGGGCGATAGGCACCATCATGGCGGTGGTGGCCGTGTTACTGATCCACATGGAGAGGAACGCCGTCACTCCCATGAAGCCCATCATCAACCTGGGCAGGACACAGATGACAAGGCGGGTTCATGAAGGCAACCCTCCCGCTGACACGTTCACCCCTTCCCACAAACATACACTCAGCGGGCCAGACAGCATCTGTGGAGAGAGACACGTTTAATGTTTCAGCTTCAAGAACCTGCATCACAACTGGCAAGGAAAGGGTTTGGTTCAGAGAGAGACATCATGGAAATAGGCCCTTCGGCCCACCGATTCCATGCCAACCATCAATGTGTAGGATAGTGTTAGTGTGTGGGGATTGCTGGTCGATGTGGACTCAGAGGGCAAAAGGGCCAGTTTCCTCGCTGTATCTCTAGTCTAAACGAAAGGGGAAAAAAACTAAACCAATTCACACTAGTTCGATGTTATCCCACTTTGTTATCCCAATTTTGTTTTTAGATTTCCACTTTCACCAGCTCCACAGCGGTAACCATAGAGACTGGTGGACATTTCCTGGCCATCACAGGTACTGACCTCCCCACCATCGAAGGGATCTATAGGAGGCAGTGCCTCAAAAAGGCAGCCAATATCTTCAAAGACCCACACCACCCTGGCCATGCTCTCATCTCGCTGCTACCATTGGGGAGAAGGTACAGGAGTCTGAGAACCGTGACCACCAGGTTCAAGAACAGCTTCTTCTCAGCAAATATTAGGTTATTGTCAAACAGTGACCACAACCTACCTCAGCACTGAACTACCATGGGCTTTCTTTTAATTGCACTACATACTTTAACTTTGCACCATTATGGTCTGATAGACCATTATGGCCTAGTAGAGCTGATCATTTATTGTATTGTTGTTTATTGTATATTTGCTCATGTTATTATCTGAAAGAGGCCGTAAAGCTGCTGCAGGTGAGAATTTTGTAGTTTCGTTCCTGGTGAATATGACAATTAAAATTAAATTCTCTTGAGCATTGTATGTGCAGGGACATTTACTACACGTGCGATGCTAGGAACACTGACGCCCCCTTACAACCAAGCGGTCAGAGTCTTACAGAGCGGGCCGGACGCCAACCAAGAGGAGGGCCCGCAGTGCGATGCGCTTGTGGAGGTTGCAGGACTCCACGGCCACCGCCACCATCAACCCGCCGAGGAAGAGCATGTTGGTGTCTTTCATGTACTGCTTGCACACCTGTAACGAGAGACACAGGCGGAATGAGCTTGGTTCTATCTCCCTGCTCCCGAGGACAGGACAACTCTGCACTGCCACGGTGGCTCTGTGGGCACTCTCCATTGGCATCGAGAGTGATGTGTGCAGTAACTGTCTCACAGACAGCAGTGGGTGTGGGCAAAGTTGCCTGTTATACAGACATTGGTGGGGAGGTCTGGGGACAAGGCCGTCTGTTAAACAGACAATGCTGCCTGTCACGGACTCGCCAGCCGCCTGACACTTCAGAAGATTACCGTGTTTACACAGAGTGTGCAAGATAGCAGCCCCTGTTTGTATCTAGAGGGGCTGTCCCTCAGGTTTTGGCTGCACCATAGCCCCACGCTCCTGATCTTTGGTCACCCGGTACAGAGGGAGGTTGGGGTCGGGGGGGGGGGGGGGGGGGGGGGTGCGGACGTGATCTCCCTGTCAGTTTCTACTGGTCCTGGCCATGATGGCCATTCACAACTCATGGCAGCGGGCAGTCGAGGGTTCTGCCCGATCCGACTGCCTGCCCCTCTTCCAGGCCTACGTCCATGTCCGCATGTCCCTGGAGATGGAGAATGTTGTGTCCAAGGGAACCCTGGAGTCCTTCCATGTACACTGGTTGCCATGGGGAATTGAGGTCTGACAATGTTGTCATCTGAAAGCTGGTGTTTTCAAACTGCACGAATAGTGGTTTTGATCAATGTAAACATTAATGTAAACATTGTAAACTGTGAATATGTAATAAAAGCTCATTGTTACGGAAAACAAAAGTACTGTCTGTTATTCAGTCAGTGGTGGTCTGTGGGTGTTGCTGCCTGTTGTTTCAGACAGCCGGGGACTATTAGTGCCAAGAGCAGACATTCCCACTGTTGCTGGTGATCTCCACACACACAGTGGTAGACTGATATTGGGCACAATGTCAGGAAGTGACATTGCTCTGCTGGGCTGTGAACTAGTAGTCACTGTTTGAACAGGTTGGGCCTGGCTCCAATCACAAAAGGCCTTCTCTCTGACCTGGTTCAGACAAGGTCCACCCCGGCGCTCTACTGGACGGTAGTTACGTGGTACAACGACACATCAGTAGAGTTGCTGCCTCACAGCGCCAGAGGCCTGGGTTTGATCCTGACTACGGATGCTGTCGTTATGGAGTTTGTACATTCTCCACGTGACCGCGTGGGTTTTCTCCGGGTGCTCCGGTTTCCTTCCACACTCCAAAGATGTATAGGTTTGTAGGTTCAATGGCTTCTGTAAATTGTCCCTGGTGTATAGGATAGAACTAATTTACAGGGCATCGCTGGGCGGCATGGACTCGGTGGGCCGAAGGGACTGTTTCCACGCTTTATCTCTAAACGAAACTAAACTGAAACACTCTGAGATTAGGAAATGTACTGATCTCGTGACGTGACAGTTCTATTTGTGGGTTCTGGTCAAGTGAGATGAGAAACAACCTTACTTCTTTAGACGTCATGATTCCGAACATTGGGAAGAGGAGAACGGGAACGATGGCAGTGATGGCCAGAGGGATAATCTCGGTGCACCAGTACACGGCCATCAGGAGCACGATGAATCCACAGTAGGCTTCCTGTAGGAAAGGAGAGGAAGGCAGTGGGAAAAGCACAGCCTGGATGGGAATTCCTGCTCCCTCCTTCCCTTTTCCGAGTTCCGCCAGTAGGTGGGAGACGGCGACAGAAGACCCATCCTTGCAGGGAAGTGTTGATAAGGCAAATGAAATCAATTTATTTGAGTAAGGTAAATGACTAAAGGTTCAACAGGTCAATGGAAGCCAAGCAAGTTCTCATGAAAGGCAGTGGGCGTGTACCGAGTTTGGGCTTTGTTTGATGTGTCATTTCCCATAGTGAACGGCCTGGATGAAGTGAACGTGGAGAGGAGAGTCTAGGTCTAGAGGCCATAGCCTCCGAATAAAAGGACCTACCTTTAGAAAGGTGATGAGAAGGCATTTATTTAGTCAGAGGGAGGTGAATCTGCGGAATTCATTGCCAGAGACGGCTGTGGAGGACAATTCAATGGATATTTTTCAGGTAGAAATTTGCTAGGTTCTTGATTTGTAAAGGTGGCAGGGGTTATGGGGGAGAAGGCAGGGGAATAGGGTTGAGAGGGAATGTTAGATCCGCCATGGGGTGAGAGATTGCAACCTTCACGCGGTCTGTCCTGTTTCGCCGAATGTAATCAACCTGGCGTGGACAATGAAATAAGATCAAATAGAACAAGCTGTCCTACAACTTTAGGCTGCGCACGCCATACGCAAGAAGAAGTTCAGCAATGATTGAATGGCGGAATAGATTGATGGACCGATTGGCCTCATTCCACTCCTAGTACATGTGCGCGTGATCGCCAGGCTGGACTGACAGTGTAATTACCAGAACGCGCCCCTGATATCTTGGAGCAGCAACATCCCTCAGGTCAATCCCTCCTGCCCTCTCCATCTCCTGGCCACTTGCCGAGCGGGAATACAAACGGGAGACAACCAGCCGGGGAATGCGAAGGAGAGGGCAGGTGGGTGGGTTTAATATTATTTATGAGATCTCAATGTTGCCGGTAAGGCCAACATTTATTGCACATCCCTAGTTAGCCCCTTGAGGAGACGCTGGAGAGCTGCCATCTTGAACAGCTGGAGTCCTTCCAGTGGAGGGGTGCTCGTCTGCTGTTGGGTGATGGTGATGGTGAACCAGTGGGGATGGTGGGGAACCTGGAAATGGTGAGTTGAATTGAGTTGGAATTAGTTGAGTTGAGTATAGTTTATTGTCGCGTACCGAGGTACAGTAAAAACTTTTGTTGCGTGCTAACCTGTCAGCGAAAAGAGAGTACATGATTATAATCGAGCCAGCCACAGAGTTTAGAGACATGATGAAGGGAAGATGGTGAATATCGTTTAGTGCAAGATAAAGCCAGTAAAGTCACAGAGTCAGGAACTGTAGAGAAAGAGACACTCTGCAGAAGGACTTCAACAGGTTGGGCAAAGAAGTGGCAAATGGAATAGAGCATAGCAAAGTGTGGTGTCATGCATTTTGGTAGTAGGAATAAAGGCGTAGACCATTTCTAAATGGGGAAAGAATTCAGAAATCGGAAATGCAAAGGGACTTGAGCATGTTCGTGCAGGATTCCCAAAAGGTTAATTTGCAGGTTAAATCGGTGCTAGCATTAGGGTTAGGGTTAGGCTAGGGTTAGGCTAGGGTTAGGCTAGCATTTATTGTAAAAGGACGAAAATATAAAAAAAAACAGGGATGTGTTGCTGAGGCTCTATAAGGCGCTGGGAAGGCCGCATTTGGAATATTGTGAGCAATTTTGGGCCCCATATCTGAGGAAGGATAAGCTGGCGTTGGAGAGGGTCCACGGGAGGTTTACGAGAATTATCCCATGAATGAGTGGGTTAACATATTAGTCTGGTGTTATGGGGCGAAGGCAGGAGAATGGGGTTGAGAGGGTCAGTCATAATTACACGGCGGAATAAACTTGATTGGCCGAATGGCCAAATTCTGCTCCTATGACATATGAGCTGTCCGAGTATCTGCGGCAACTAAATGCACGGTTGTTTTTTCCTTCAGGCAACTGGAGAATGTTCTATCAAACCCCTGACTTGTGCCTTTAGCTGAAGACACATGCGACTGCAGATGCTGGAATCTTCAGCCAAATATACAGTGCAGGTGGAGCTGAGTGGGTCAGGCAGCATCTGGGAAGGGAAATGGACAGACAACGTTTCGGAACGGAACCCGTCATCAGACTGAAGAAAGATAACTTGTCCTTACCCTTCACTGATGTTGCCAGAGTTCTTCCAGCACTTTGTGTTTCGTGAGAAAATAAAAGGGAATTGTATACATCAGGCTAAAGCCCGTTTTACTGTGATTCAGAAAAAGTGAAATAAGTTGTGGGATAATTTGCCTGACCAGGGCAAATATGTCCCAGATTGAGACAGAGCCTTCGACCAACATTTAAATTCCGAGGAGTCAACAACTTCTCCAGGACCACCCATATTGAAGCGACGACCAAAAAACCGACCCTCGCCTCTACTCCCACCCCCCCCCCCGCCCACCCCCAGTCCTTCGCCCGTCCCCGGCCCCAAACAGCGAGGAGGGGGCGTCACCACTGGAGTCCGGGGGCAACATCTGCATCACTCGGTGCCCTTCACCCGGCGAGTGACCCCCGACCCCCCCCCCCCCTCCGCAAATGTGAGACAAGTTTTGGTAAAGCTTCGCAAAACTATCCCTGCTGAACCTGGGAGCGATGGAGCCGCGGAAGGGGGTAATTGGGGGTCAGGACAGGGGTCACTGGGGGGGGGGGTCAGAACAAGGGTCACTAGCGGGTCAGAACAGGGGTCACTGGGGTCGAGTGCTTACCTGGCACCTGAGGACCAGGGGCAGCGGCAGCAGCATCAGGACGGGCAGAATGAGAGCGAGAGGGTCGCGGAGATCCCGCAGCGACCTCAAGCACGCCAGCATCTTCCCACAACGGGTCAGCCCCGGCTCAACCCCCCTCCCCTCCCCTCCTCCCGGGAACAGCCTCTCACCCCGGCTCCCCCCTCCCCCTCCTCCCGGCTCACCTCTCCCCCTCCCCCCGGCTCACCTCTCCCCCTCCCCCGGCTCACCTCTCCCCCTCCCCCGGCTCACCTCTCCCCCTCCCCCCGGCTCACCTCTCCCCCTCCCCCCGGCTCCCCCCTCCCCCTCCTCCCGGCTCACCTCTCCCCCTCCCCCCGGCTCACCTCTCCCCCTCCTCCCGGCTCACCTCTCCCCCTCCCCCCGGCTCACCTCTCCCCCTCCCCCCGTTCACCCCCCTCTCCCCGGGAACAGTCGCTGCACCCGGCTTAACACCCCTTCTCCCCCCGGCTCACCACCCCCTCTCCCCCCCCCCCCCCCGTGAACAGCCTCTCCACCCGGCTCACCCCCTCCTCCCCCGGCTCAGCCCCTCTCCCCTCACTCCCGGCTCAGCCCCTCTCCCACCGCCTCAGCCCCGCTCCTCGCCGACCGAGCAACCCACTCCGTGCCGAGACGCCTCTCAAATGAACCGGCCGTGGGCGGGATATCCCTCCGCAGCCCGAACCCCGCCTCTCCGACCCGACTCCCAACCTAATACACCTACCCCTCATCCTACTCCCCTCCCGCCTCTTCTCCCTTCCTCTCTCTCCTTATCTGCCTCCCCTCCCTCTCCCTCTCCTATTCCCCATCCCCCGCCTCCTCTGCAACCCTCCCTCCTTTTCTCCTTCTCCACCCTCCTCTTTATTCCCCATTTTCCTCTCCTTTTCTCCCCTGAAAGACCCCACTAAATGAAATGTAAATCCATTTTACAGGCACAGCTGGGAATATACCACTAAACTAATGCAAGGCGGTTGTACTCCAACTTTATAAAACCCTGGACTGGCCTCAGCTGGAGAAATGTGTGTGGTTCCGGTCTGTGCGCGGCAAGAAGGCGGAGATTGTGCTGTAGAGAGTGCAGGGAAGATTCACGGACACGTTGCTTATGACACAGGAGATCAGTAATAAGGGGAGACAGGAGAGACTGGGTCTGGTCTTCCTGGGACAGAGATGAAGATGGGTTATGAATGAGTTGTCTAAAATGAAGAGGGGGTGGATAGGGTGGACTGTAGGAAAGTTTTCCGCATATCGGATCCCCATATGAAACTAATATGTGTGGGAAGGAACTGCAAATGCTGGTTTAAACCGAAGATAGGCACAGAAAGCTGGAGTAACTCAGGGGGACAGACAGCATCTCTGGAGAAAAGGAAGAGGTGACGTTTCGGGTCAAGACTGAGTGTCAGGAGAAAGGGAAACAAGAGATATAGACAGTGATATAATGAGAAATAGGACACATGTATCTCTAGAGTGGCGAGTCTGCGGTGCCTCAGTAATAATATCCTCCACCAGACTGCGTCAACCAGTTGTGGATAACCTGTCAATTATCTGCAGCTTTTTAAAACGTTGGTTCGTCCACATTGGAGTATTGTCTGCCGAACTGGTCACTCATTACTGGAACGATATGGAGAATTTAGAGAAGGTGCAGAAGATGTTTACCAGAATGCAGCCTGCATTAGAGGATATTAACTGTCAGGAGTGGTTAGAGAAACTTGGATTGTTTTCTCTGGGACGTCGGATGTTGAAGGAAGACCTGACAGAAGTATTTAAAATTATGAGAGGTTTAGATACGGTAGACAGTCAGAACTTTTTTCCCAGGGTGGAAATGTCAAAGGCGAGAGGGCATAGGTGTAAAGTGGGGGGCAAAGCCTAAAAGAGACGTGCGGAGCATGTTTTTCACACAGAGAGTACGGGGTGCCTGGCACCAGGGGTGCTGGTGGAGGTAGATATGATAGTGGCAGTGCACATCCAAAAGCACTTTAGATAGGCACAAGGATATGCAGGAAATGGAGGGATAAGGATCATGTGCAGGCAGAGGAGATTAGTTTAACTTTGCATCATGCTCGGTACGGCCATTGTGCGCCGAAGGGCATGTATCTTTTCTATGACACAGCTGTAGAGTTAGGGAGTGAGGGGAGGGGGGTTAAAGGGGAGATGGTAGTGACCTCCTTTACCCAGAGAATAAGGAGTATCTTGGACACACTTGGATGCAGAGTTATTGAGAGCGTTGAAGTATGTGGGTGAATACTTGAATCACCCAGGCTTGGAAGTGTATGAGTCATGTGCTGGAGGATGAGATTAATACAGATGGGTGTCAGCATGGACATAGTGGGCTGAATGGCCTATTTCCACACAGTGTGATTCTGTGACTCTACATCCAGGTGGGAGTAGACAACCTGTGCTTGTTCATTCTCGTGAAGCTCCCTGCCCTGGTGTGTAGAAGCTGCAACAGGTAGAGACTCCCAACCATGGTGTGGTCCGTGCCTTGTACCCGGCTCTGTCTCTGTATCGGACCATGTGGTGTCTGCCCATGCACCAGTCTCCCTTCTGTAAACAATGTCACCCACAGGCAGCACCTGGGGAGGGCTATACCCTGCAATAAAGTCTGGTGGCTCCACGATCGGCCTCTGCAGCTGTCTCAAGACCCACAGACAGGCCAATCACACTGGAATTCGAGTGATTGCTGGTGATGGTGTGTGTCTGTGCGCGGACGCGTGTCTCTGAGAATGTGTGTATAATTAAACACCAGTCCCCTCCCTGGTTCAGGGGAGTTGAGTCTGCGGTGGCTAATGACAGGCTGCAATAACCTCCGCCCGACTGTGTCAGCGCGCCTGTGGATTGCTGTTCCTCACACTGACACCTGGTGCTTCAAGCCTGTTACCTGCACGGGCTACACCCACTGCACTGATGTATCTGTGTGTGACTTCTTATAAATCGCCTCACCACAAGCGGGTGTTGGAGGCAAAGTCAACAATTAGCATCCATTCCCAATTGCCCCTGAGGCGGGGGATGGAGAGTAACCTTCCTGGAATATGTGCGATGAAGCAGCTCACGGAGTGATGTGGAAGAGGCAGTTTCAGGACTCAGACCCAGTGACGACGAAGGGCCAGTGATATACAAATGCTCCCCGACTTAGTTAAAGTGCTATTGCGCAAGCGTAAATTTAGTCAAGTGTCATGGGAGTCAAGTTACAATGAAGTGGATTGGTAGATCGGGAATTCATCTCAAGTAAATGAGGTCTGCTAACAACAGGGATTAAGCTGCTCCCACATCGGGTGGTGTGTGCTTTAAAGCTTTCGCATCCACGGCCGGCCTTAGGAGGTGCAGGACCCGATTGGGAATTGGTGATTGGTCACAACGCCCCTCGAGGACTATGTCTGATTGGCCGCCGAGTGACCAGCGCATTATGTGATTGCACACAATAGCCTCGGAGACAGCGGCAGATTGGACGGGAGGCGATTGATTTGTTGATTGGGCGGAAATTTTAAGGGAAGCTGGTCGGTGATTGGACGCAACCCCCTTCGAGAATGCGGTCGATTGGTCGCCAAATAATCGGGCACTCATGGTGTATAATGATGTGTTAAAGAAGGAACTGCAGAATCGAGGGTTACACAAAAAGCTGGAGGAACTCAGCGGGTGCAGCAGCATCTAAGGAGCGAAGGAGATAGGCGACGTTTCGGGTCGAGACCCTTCTTCAGTATGAAGTGTGCAGCAAAACTTGCACTTCCAGAGTGGTCTATCGTGTTGTTTCTTCAACGGACCACATATTTATTTTAAGAGCAAAACACAAAGTGCTGGAGAACTCAGCAGGTCAGACTGGATCTATGGAGGGTCCGAAGAAGGGTCTCGACCCAAAACGTCACATATTCCTTCTCTCCAGAGATGCTGCCTGACCCGCTGAGTTACTCCAGCATTTTGTGTCTATCTATGGAGGGAATGGCTAGGCGACGTTTAGGGTTCCTGTCCCTTCTTCAGGTATGTTTTAAGGTGTTGGGACAGATAGAAAATTTCACGTATTTAAATGTGTTACGAATATAACTAGTAGTGTGGGCGAAAATTCCACGAGCCATAATTGCCACACACATACCCAAAATTAGAAAGGTAGGAAGTTAGTGTGTAAAAAAAAATAGATATTACGAGCTTTGTTGCCTCCTTGTACCAAACAAACACCAAATTAAAAAATATATTTTGAAAATGGGCAAAGCAAAAAGTAGCATGTTTTCTAGACAGACTTATCCTGAAATTATTGATCGGAAGGGTGTGACTTTCAGTCAGGACGTTGTATCATTCAGTCAGCGAGCTCGCTGTCCGGAGCCTTTCTTTATTACCCCTCTACATAAAAACAAAGTGTCAATGCCTCTACAAGGTCTACGAATCCACCCATAGCTTCAGTTGCAGGTACAGCTGAAGGGATTTAGCGCTCGGGAAACACTATACATTTATCGGAATTTAAAAAATCCGATACATTTAAATTGTTCAAAAGCTACAACATAAATGTGATAAATAACACTAGATAAAACTGAAGCAAATAAAGGCAAACAGAAAAACTAACCTTGAAGGAGAGAGAGAAAACCACACACACAAACCTATTTAAAAAAAAATAAAATAAAAGTTTCTCCAGCACTTTTGTCTACCTTCGATTTACCAGAAACTGCAGTTTCTTCTTAATCTCTTTAACATCCCTAAATGACGGGTACAAATCACTAAATAACGTGGGTGGACTAAAATGCTGGAGAAACTCAGCGAGAGAGATGCTGCCTCACCCGCTGAGTTTCTCCAGCATTTTTGTCTACCATCGATTGTTCCAGCATTTGCAGTTCCGTCTTAAAATAATGTGGGTGAATGACAGTACCTGCACAGAAAAGGCCCGGAGCCCTTAATGTCAGTAAGTTTTAAGAAATTCTGCCGTGAATTTTATTCAAAGGAATGCTGCGTCATTAATACTTGGTCAAAACACAATTATATTGGCTAAGGAATGCACACCAATGTATTGGTGACACATTTATAATTACCTGTTAACTACTGGCTGTTAACAAGGGCTAACGGTGGCAGTTAACA
Source organism: Raja brachyura (assembly GCA_963514005.1). The sequence continues at coordinate 16,311,074 of OY740807.1, read as the reverse complement.
AATCGTTTTTGTCTCCGTTGAATGAAGTGATAAACGACTCCAATCTTTCTGCAGTACTCATTAAACCCTAGCTGGAAACTGAAAAGTAGGGGAACGCCATCCCCCATTTCCATCACTGGTGTCGGTGACAGTATTGAGAGTTAACCGCGGGGCTGTGTTGTTGTCGGTGAGGAATTTCACCTAATGGGGTCACTGCAGAGAGGATAGAGTGTGTTGCCCTCCAGCCTAGCGTGGGGCCCAATTGGGAGCAATTGGTCCAATTGGCTTAAGGCCGGCCCTATTTGCATCTTCTACCTGATGGAAGAGGGAAGAAGAGTGAATGATCAGGGTGTCAATGCCTTGATTTAGTTGGCTGCTTTCCTGAGGCAATGTAGACAGAGTCGATGGTGGAGGAGGCTGGTTTATGTAATGGACTCTGCCACCTCTACAACTCTACCCATTTCTTGCATTTTTGGCCAGTGCATTGGGCAGTGATGCATTCTGATAGAATGCTTTCTGTTGGGCATCTGTAGAAATAGAATTTTGCTGTTTAATTTCAGTAACACATCATGGAAACATGCTCATTGGTCCACTGAGCCCACACCGACCATCGATCACCTATTCACACTGGTTCTATGTTATCCCATATCCTTATCCACTCCCTACGCACGAAGGGCAATTTCCAGAGGCCAATTAACCAAAAACCCGCATGTCTTTGGGACATGGGAGTGAAGCAGAGCACCAAGAGGAAACACAGGTGGTCACAGGGAGAACGGGCAAACTCCACACAGACAACACCCGATGGCAGAATTGAACCAGGGTCTCTAGCGCTGTGAGATAGCAGCTCTACCAGCTGCAACATTTTGTGGTCTAAATTGGTGAAGGTCATTGGAGACATGTTGAATTTCCTTAGCTTTCTGATGAAGCAAATGCTGTTTTGGTTGCAGTGTTAATGAGGTTGGATCTGCGCAAATTAGTGGATGGACCCTGCCACTTGCTCTCTCAGCATTTGTATTTCATTGGTCTTTGGGGAAGCAGCAGATGACATGCTGATCTGGGCTTTGGGGCTGATGATTGTAAGACAACCCCACCCAACGTAGCCCAACACCAAAAAACCCAATGCAACCAACACAACCCAACCCCAATCCACTCCAAACCCCAAATCAAACACAGACGTCCCGCCAACCCATCCCAACCATAAGCAACCCCAACAACCTAAACCCAACTCCAAATCATCCCCACGGCAATCCAACCCCACTACAAACCAACCCCAACCCCTCCAATCCAAACTTATCCCAACCCAACCACACCCATTGTCATCCCAACCAACCCTCAACCCTAGCCCAATCCAACACAAAAACCTAACCCCACAGAATACCAACTCCACTCACACCAACCTTAACCCAGCGCCAACCCTATCCCAATCCAAGCTCTACATAATCCAACACGAAAACCTAACCCAACCAAACCCCACTGAATCCCAACCCCACCCACACCAACCTAAAACCAGCCCCAAACCTATCCAAATCCAAGCCCCACCCAATCCACCCCAACCCAACTACAGCCCCAACACAACCAACCCCACCCTAACCACAACCCAGCCCCAACAGAACCCAACCAACCCAGCCCCAACTCAATCACAATCCAGCACCAACACAACCACAACCCAACAACAACCCCAACAACAACCCCAACCGCACCCTAACCACAACCCAAATCCAGCCCCAACTCAATCCTAATCACAACCCAGCCTAAACTACAACCCAACCCCAACCAACCGTCACTCAACCCTAATGCAACCCAAAGATGACCCAACTCAACCAACCTAACCCATTTAAACACCTTAATTAGGACGTATGTCAGGTGTTATGGGGATAAAGCAGGAAAATGGGGTTAGGAGGGAGAGATAGATCAGTCATGAATGGCCTAGTTCAACTGCTATCACTTATGATCTCATGACCATCGATCCCAATTAAACCTAACCACATAACCCAATCCGTTCCACTCAACCCAGGGCAACTCAATTCATTCCAACTTAAGATAGGCACAAAAAGCTGGAGTAACTCTGCAGGTCAGGCAGCATCTGTGGATGGAAGTAGATTATGTTTCAGGTGGGGACTCTTCTTCACATTGATGAAGGGTCCCAATTCTCCATTGGAAACAGACCCTTCAGCCCACAAGTCCACACTAACCATGATTCAACCACTGGTTCACACTAGTTCTAGGTTATCCAATTTTGTGCATCCATCGTGATAACAAGGAGCAATTTAAGGAGTCCAATTACCCAACAAGCTGCACATCTTTGGGATGTGGTAGGAAATCCATGCAGTCACAGGGCGGAAGTGCGAACTCCACACAGACAGTACCCGAGTTTAGGATCGAACTGGTGTAGGTGGCGCAGTGAGGGAACAAGTCTACCAGCTGTGCCACAGTGCCATCTTGTGGAGACAAAGTTCCTCCAATGGTTTGTGAGTTGCCCCATTCCCTCCACTGAGTGCAGCAGCTGCAGTGTGCACGTTCTACTGCAGTTACTCAAGGGCTAACCGCTCCAACAGGCTTCCCCAAGGGCCGGTGCCTTGTCCTGTTGCAGGAGCATTAGTGTGTCTCATGGCATATTGGCCTTCAGAACAAGAGGAGTTAAGTATAGGAACAAAGAGGTCCTTCTGCAATCGTACAGGGCCCTGGTGAGACCACACCTGGAGTATTATGTGCAGTTTTGGTCTCCAAATTTGAGGAAGGAAATTCTTGCCATTGAGGGAGTGCAGCGTAGGTTCACAAGATTAATTCCCGGGATAGCGGGACTGTGATATGTTGAAATAATGGAGCGACTGGGCTTGTATACACTGGAATTTAGACAGATGAGAGGCGATATTATTGAAACATATGATTATTAAGGGATTGGACATGCTAGAGACAGGAAACATGTGCACGATGTTGTGTGAGCCCAGAACCAGGGGCACCAGTTTAAGAATAAGGGGTAGGCCATTTAGAACAAAGATGAGGAAAAATGTTTTCACCCAGTTGCAAAACTGTGGAATTCTCTGCCTCAGAAGGCAGTGGAGACCGATTCTCAGGATGCTTTCAAGAGAGTTAGAGCTCTTAAAGAAAGCGGAGTCAAGGGATATGAAGTACGGTGTACTGATTGTGGATGATCAGCCATGATCACAGTGAATGGCAGTGCTGACTCAAAGGGTCAAATGGCCTACTCCTGCAACTATTGTCTATTGTCCGAGATCCTGTTTCCATGTGGTGTCCTTCATTTAATTATAGCAGACCTGGACACTTGGTAAACAACCCCTGGGTTGCTGCAGATGACGTCTGTCTGAGGGTTGGTCCTGTGGGTGTGGCAAGCAGTCGACCTGTGGGAGACCAGTCTCTCTACCCCTCGGCACAGTGACGCACAAGGAGGGGAGAGTTTGCCAACCACTCGCCCAGAGATTGGCTGCACCTCCCCCTAAGGAGGGGCTGAGTGCAGGGTAAAGGAGCAGGGATTGACTGTGGGGGACTGTACACACACAGAATCACAGGCAGAGTGACAGCACTGATTCTGGCCGGTCAGCCCACACTGACCATCGATCACTCTGGGGGCGGCTAGGGGTAGAGTTGCTGCCTTACAGCGCAGGACACCCGGTCCAATCCCGACCACGGGTGCTGTCTGTACGGAGTTTGTACGTTCTCCCTGTGATCGTGTGGGTTTTCTCCCAATTCTTCGGTTTCCTCCCACACTCCAAAGAGGTACAGGTTTGGATGTTAATTGGCTTGGTATAAATGTAAATTGTCCCTGGAGTGTGTAGGATAATGTTAGTGTGCAGGAATCGTTAGTCGGTGCGGACTCAGTGGGCATGTTTCCGCGCTGTGTCTCTGAAACTAAAACCCATTCACCAATCCTAATTCATTCCGTTTAAAAAAATCCTCCCCACATTCCCGTCATCCCATTGTCGGCGTCCTATACGTGGTGACTCTTTGCATACTTTGTGCACGGTTTGCAAAACAAAGAATTTCACTGATATGTCACATGATAGTAACGTTTCAATCAAGAATTCAATCTCCCGCCAGATTCTACCCATCACCCACACGAGGGGCTATCCACAGCCGACAGCTAACCCACCGACCATCGATCACCCATTCACACTAGCCATGTGTTAGTCCACTTTCACATCCACTACCAACACATTAGGGACCATTTAAAGAGGGCAATTAACCTACAAACCTTTGCCTCCACTCCCTACACGATTTACAGAGCATCAATTAACCTATAAACCCGCACGTCTTTGGGATGTGGGAAGAAATTGGAGCACCCGGGGGAAATCCAGAGGGTTACAGGGAGAACATGCAAACTCCATACAGACAGTTCCTGAGGTCAAAATCGAACCAGACTCACTGGTGCTGTGAGGCAGACTGCGTGGGTTTCGGCCGGGTGCTCAGGTTTCTTCCCACATCCCAAAGACGTGCAGGTATGTATGTTAATTGGCCCGCTATAAATTGTGTGAGTTAGTGGAGGCACAAGTGATTAACTAAATGGATGATCAATGGTCAGCATGGGCTGGGTAGGCTGAAGGGCCTGCCTCTATGCTGCATCATTCAATGAATCGTGGCTGTGTGAAATGCAGCGAGAGGATTGCAGGCTAACAGACATGCCCAAGTGCACTAAGTTTGTTTTATTCATGTAAATTAAAGCACTGACAGTGAGTCGAGACACTCCACACCAACCACCATCCACACGCTCCACGTAGTCTTGTCCCCGGGCCTCCCGCCATTAACCAGACATGTCGGCAGCTCCTGGCGGGTAGTGCCGTCCACGGCAGCCGTCTCCCTGCTGCCAGTCACAATGAGATGTTGGCCCAGGCGGGAAAAGTGTCGAGATGGAACATGGCACGGCCCCAGGTGTTGATGGCCACGGTGACCGACACCACGCCGATCACGTTGAGAACAAACCCTGCCTTGACCTGAACAAAGGCAAATACTCGTTAACATCTGCCCTCCCTAGGGCTAAAGATGTCCTGGTTGGGTTGCTCCTAGACCTGGCCAAGCTGACCATCCGCGAGTCATGGCTTCAGGCAGAAGAGAGCTCTGCCTGAGCCGGCGCCTGCCTCTTTTCCAGGTTTATGTCCATGCCTGGGTGGTATTAGAAAGGGAATATGCGCTGTCCGCAGGTACCCTGGGGGATTTCCTGGACCGCAGGGAGGTGGAATATATCCTTAACATGGATTGTAATACATTTGTTTAGGAATGTGACATTGAAGAATATTTGTTTTAGATAATTGGGTGATTTTATATTTAGGTGGTGGGTTTATTTGGTATTGTTTTGTATTGTCTATATAATTAATACTCTGATCTTGACCACTTCCTGTTTGCACTGCATATTGATTTTAGAAAAAACGCTACCACTAACAGCTGCGATTTTTGGCCATCTTACTCAGAGTCACCCTCCGCTGCGCAGGACAAGAGGATTTTTCCCATCGATTAAAAATAAAAGACGTATTAATGTTTAAAAAATGTTGAGATTCTCTCTCCTGTCAATCATGCCATGAAGGCCATGCCCCTTCTGGTGGGAGAGGGGAGGGGCTATAAAACCCAGAAGTGTGGACGTGCCTCAGTTCTCTGCAAGATGGGGGAGGGAGAGGCCACAGCTCTCTGTCTGAGCTGTGAATAATTCTGAACACATGTCTACTAAATTGTGAGTGGTTTTTCTGACCTGTCTGTGCCCTTAATGTGGTTTGAAAATGTAGTTTGAAAATGCAAAAGCTGTTTTTGGTTTGAAAATGCAAAAGCGAATTTTTGGTTTGAAAATGCAAAAGTGGTGTTTAGGCTCGAAATTGCAAAAGTGTTTTTTTGGTTCGAAAATGCAAAAGCTGTTTTTGGTTTGAAAATGCAAAAGCTGTTTTTGGTTTTAAAATGCAAAAGCTTATTTTTGGTTTGAAAATGCAAAAGCTGTTTTTAGTTTTAAAATGCCTTATTGAAAAGCGTTTTTTTCGCTTTATTGAAAAGCAGGTGTTCCCTTATTAAAAAGCGGGTGTTACCTTGTTGAAAAGCGGTCTTGAATTTGGTGGCTTTGCACCCTGCTTGAAGTAGCTGAAACTGCACTTGAGTTTGGTGGCCTTGCACCCTTGCCTCATTTCGGAAAAGAAGCCCGAGTGACATCACAATGCACTCATAAGGCAGGACGGCACACTCTGGGAGGGCATTTCAGCGATCGCGTGGTGGTTGTTGCCGGTGCCCGATGCCCGGTGGGGAGGGTGGTGCTGGAGCTGAAGGGCTGAGCCCGGGGCTTGGTATGGGGCTGTGACTGGGAATAAAGCCGCCACTTGAACCAAGGACGAGCATGGGTCTGTGGTCAGGGACGAACCCAGAGATTAAGTTGCTATAGAACCCAGGCGGCGACTGAGCGGACGGCTGAAGTCTACAGCCAGGGCCGGGCTGAGTACAAGAATCATGCTGAGTTTCAGGCCCTGCCGCTGCTCTACGACCTGCGAATGGGAGGATGATGAGAGAAATGAGGAGGGAGATAGGGTGGCGAGTGGGATGGTAGAGGGAGAATGGGCTGACAGTGTGGAGGAGGGAGATGGGGAGCGGTGGAATAGGGAGATACCCCCTCGCTATCTACCCTCACTCCCACCCTCTCTATCTCTCTCCCTCTCTACCCGCTCCCTCTCTACTCCCTCCCTCTCTACCCCACTCCCTCTCTACCTCCTCCCTCTCCCTATCAACCCTCCCTCCCCATTCTACCCCCTCCTCTCTCTAACCCCCTTCCTCTCTCCCTCTCTCCCTCTCTACCACCCTTGCACTCCCTCTACCCTCCCTCTCCCCTCCCTCTCTACTCCCCCCCCTCCCCCTCCTACTTTATCCCCGCCCTCTACCCCGTCCCCCCTCCCCCCTCCCCCCTCCTCTCTACCCCCTCCCTCTCTACCAACCTCCCTCTCTACCACCCTCGCTCTCGACCCCCCTCCCTACCACCCCTCCCTCTCTAGGGATTGAAGAGGGAGGGTAAAGAGGAGGACGGAGTGTTGGGGGATGAGGAGAAATGAACCATGCCTGCGCAATTGGGGGCTATGCGTGAGTGGTGGAATATTGCGTTGGGGAACGGCTTGCGTTGGGGGAATGGTTGGGTGGTGGAATCTTGCGTTGGGGCAGCAGTCTGCACTTGGTCTAGTATATTCTTAAAATGAAAAAAACAAAACAAAAAAACATCGGGACACAGTGACCAGAGTTGTCCCATCACCTCACCAGGTCATTGAATGGGTGAACTGATCAACCACGGGTTATTTACTCAATGCACAGGAATACAAGAGGCTGCTGAGAGTGGTGGACCCAGACCCATTGGAAGCACAGCCCTCCCACCATCGACAGCATCTACACGAGGCACTACCACATGAAGACTTCATCTAGGATCCCCACAATATGGGCTGTGCCCTCTTCTCATTGCTACCATCCTCGCTATTCTCTTCTCATTGCTACCATCCTGCCAGGAAGAACAGAAGCCTTAAGCCCCACAACCAGGTATGTATAATTATGTATAATTTTACTTCGGAGTCACGTGAGTGACTACGTGAAGACCCCGCCAGCACACATGCGCGACATATCGTCGTTCGCATGCGGAAGCGACAGTCGGGAGGAGCGGGGCTCCTCCAGCGTAAGTTAAAAAGCTTACGCCAGGTAAGTCTCACCGAAGGAGTGAGCGTCGACGAAGGATCATTTACAAACATGGAATCACGGAAATCAAAGAGAGCAGCGGCGAGAGCAGCTGCTATGGAGAGCAGCCAGCAGCGTGCCGCTTCTCCCGAGTTACAGGTTTTACCTGCAGCTCCCGACTTCTCGCCCATGAGGGCCGTTGGTACACCACGGTCGGGCGGCAAATCCACCCGGAAGTCGGATGAGGCCGCCGACTCAGCTGGGTCCGGACCCGAGGACACCCCGTTCGCAGATAGCGACGGAGGTCGTCTAGCCCGCATGGAGCGGATGGTGGAGCAGTTGCTCCAACGTGACCTGCTAATGCAGGGGCAGAGTCACAGTGGGCCTCTTCGCAGGCCCACGGCAGGTTCCTACCATGGACTGCCTAATGTCTCGCCCTCTTCGCAGGGGAGCATTGAGGGTCAGAACTGGGCTGACCCAGAAGAAGGGGAGCTGGCTGAACAACCATCAGTGTCAGGAGTGTGTGAAGAATACCTGGATATGGTAAATAAACATGCAGTGCCTATACAGAAAGGCCTACCAATCCACCCTAAGCTGGCAGCCAGCATTAATTACATGGCTACTAACCAGCTACAGGAGCAGGCTATTAATTCTACAGCCGATAAATATATGGCTCCTGAGAATTGCAAGTCGCTGAATGTCCCCGCGGTGAACAACCCTATTTGGGGGAACATGAGCCCCATGAGCAGAGGGCAAGAAATTAAACTACAGAGGATCCTGAAGCTCTTAACCGCCGGGATCACAGCAGTGGCCAGAACTGCAGTGGGGATAGAGTTGCCGGAAGAACTGCAAGATGCCCTGGCTCTACTGTGTAATACACAGTATGAGATAAACAACTTCAGGAAGAGCATCATTAAGCCGGCACTCAACCCCAAGTTTGCGGGTTTGTGCAAGCCTGGGAACGCTCAGCCTCCAAACCTGCTGTTCGGGGATAACCTTCCCAAGCAGGTAAAAGACCTTGACGAGGAGGCCAAGGCCTTGGGCCTGATCAAGGTACCCGGCTCTACGAAAACTCATTATCCTCAGCGACAGCACCCCTACACACCCACCGGACAGAGATATCATTACAGATCTGCCGGTGGTGAAAGCTCGAAGGCCGGCCAACCTGCACAGCGGTCTTTTTTAGGCCATGGCCCAGCCCGGCCTTCTTGGAAGATGCGCCACTCCTACAACACGTCGAACCAACAGAAGAAACAAGGACAGAGACCGCAACACCGGCATTAACCAAGGAGGTAGGTGGGTCTGGCTTCCCCAGGAACACATCTTGCCTAAATTCACTTTATGTAGGGGGCCGGTTGCACATGTTCTATGAAATTTGGCGCACTTTTACCTCTGATCCTTTCATACTCAGAAGTATTCAGGGCTACAAAATTGAATTTATTCACGAACTCCCTACCCCGGTCCAGCATTCACCTAGCCGAAAATTCATCCTCTCTCAAAAAGAGAAGGCAGCAGGGCATGCTGAAGTATACAGGTTAATTGAAAAAGGGGTAATTGAGAAAACCATCAGAGAACCTCAGGAGTTCGTATCTAATATATTCACCAAAAATAAAAAAGATGGCGGTTGCCGCATTATCATAGATCTGACCGAACTGAATACTTCTGTTCAGTATGTTCATTTCAAAATGGACACCTTTGACACTGCTATACAGTTAATAGCTAATGGGTACTACATGGCATGCATTGACCTCAAAGATGCATACTATTCAGTACCAATACACAAGGATCATAGGAAATACTTAAAATTTATCTGGATGGGACAGTTATGGCAATACAAAGCCTTGCCTAATGGGTTATCATCAGCACCCAGATTGTTTACCAAGATATTAAAACCAGCCTTGGCCTACTTAAGAAAACAGAATCATACTGTAATGGCCTATCTTGATGATATCCTCATTGTTGGGGAGAGTTTGGAAACGGCTACATTGGCAGTTTCAGCCACAAAACATCTTTTTCAGAAGCTGGGGGTCATTATACATCCAGATAAATCAAAATTAGAACCCTCTACCACCATGAACTACTTGGGGTTTTTTATCAACTCAGTGCAAATGTCTATCACGTTGCCACCAAACAAGGTGGTGGGCTTGATAGAGGCTTGCAGGAGCCTTACTGGCATCAAGAACCCATCCATTCGACAGGTGGCCAGGGTGATTGGGAAGATAGTGGCTGCTTTTCCCGCAGCACAATTTGGGCCTTTACATTATCAAAACCTACAAAGAGCTAAAATTATAGCTCTCAAAAGTCATGCAGGCCATTTCGACAGGCCTATGAAAATACCAGAGAAGGCAAAAGCCGAATTAAATTGGTGGATGGTTAATGCCCAATATTGTTCCAAACCCATCACTATCATCAATCCCTCGATCATCTTACAAACGGATGCCAGTGCCAAAGGTTGGGGAGCAACTAATACTACCACTAGTTGTGGAGGTAGATGGAGTGCACAAGAGTTAACCCTATTCAAAACTTTGGGGATTAACTATTCAGAAATGCTGGCAGCATTTCACGGCCTAAGGGCATACTGCACAGACATGCACAAAGTACATGTTAGGATACAAATTGACAATACCACGGTGGTGGCTTATATTAACCACATGGGCGGAATAAAGTCGATATCGTGTGATGAATTGGCCAACAATATCTGGCACTGGTGTCTGCAAAGGGAAATTTGGATTTCAGCCACTTACCTCCCAGGTAAGCTAAATACGGTGGCAGACACCAGGTCACGCAAATTTAACGACAACATAGAATGGATGTTGGATCGAAAAGTGTTCACAGATATTGTAGAACGTTATGGGACACCGGATATCGACCTATTTGCGTCCAGATTAAATCACCAACTACCAACATATGTTGCTTGGGAACCAGACCCAGGGGCAGTAGCGATGGACGCTTTCACGCTACATTGGGGGGATTTGTTCTGTTATGCATTCCCCCCCTTCTGCCTCATCAGTCGAGTCTTGCAGAAAATCAAACAAGATTCCGCTTCGGGTATTTTGGTTGTGCCCGACTGGCCTACCCAACCATGGTTCCCAGCGGTACAGAAGATGGCCACAGAACCTTGCATTCGGGTCAATAAACGACCTAGTCTGCTCATACATCCTGTCACAGGACAACACCACCCATGTCATGACCGCATGGACCTGTTAATTTGCAGATTCTAAAACGGCCTCTTCTGAGATACGGACTCACCAGCAGAACCATAGACACCATCTCAGCAGCATGCAGGGAGTCCACCAGGAAGCAGTACCTGACCTACATCAGGAAGTGGGAAGGATTCTGCGCTACTACCAACACTACATATGAATCCGCTACTATTACAGAAGTGCTGGAATTCTTGGCTGCCCTTCACTTTGATGAGGGACTGAGCTACAGTGCCATAAACAGTGCCAGGAGTGCCCTATCGTCCTACTTGGGCCAGGGGAGTGACCAATTGGGCATTGGATCACATCCATTGGTATCTAAACTAATGAGAGGAATATTTAATTCCAATCCCCCCAGGCCCAGATACAACCATACGTGGGATATCAGCATAGTTTTAACTATGCTGCGAGGATGGACACCTAACTCGGGGCTCACTTTGGCAAAGCTCACCTACAAAATGGTAATGATCATGGCACTAATCACGGCACAACGGGTCCAGTCCCTGCACAAACTTAATCTGGATGCCATGACTATCACCAATGACAAAATCACTTTTTATGTGCAGGGACTGTTAAAACAAGATCGACCCGGAGCGTCTGGACATACCTTGGAGTTTCTGGCATATCCAGCAGATACTCGACTTTGCATCGTCACGTTAATTTCACGATATATTTCAGTCACCAAAAGTCTCAGGGGCACGGAGACAGCATTGCTTATAAGTCACAAAAAGCCCCATCACAAAGTCACAGTGCAAACCATTTCTAGATGGTTAAGGGTGGTACTGGATGCGGCCGGGGTGGACACTAATATATTCAAATCCCACTCCACCAGGACGGCATCCACCTCGGCGGCTAGGATGATGGAAGTACCCTTGGACCACATCCTGGCCACAGCGGGTTGGAGTAATGAGAAGACATTTCATCGCTTCTACAATAAACCCATGGCCTCTCCTGACTCTTATGCAGGAAGGATTTTGAGTTCTGCCAAATAATTTACCCTTATGGGATATATATATATTTGTTTTGGTATGAATAAATACCTATTTTTGTTTTTCAGCCAGTGTCATGTCTGAATTACGTTCATCCTCTTATCCCAGCATAGCGGTGTGTGAGCATGGAGCTTCCAGGGCATGAAATCACAGAGCTTTGAAATCTTCACGTAGTCACTCACGTGACTCCGAAGTAAAATAGTAAGATTGAACGAGAACTTACCAGTTTGAAGTTTGATCTTTATTTTATGAGGAGTTACGATGAGGGATTATGTGCCCTCCGCTCCCAACCCTCTATTATAAAGATCAACTGGTATGAAAGTTCTCTCTTATCTTACTATGTTAGTCTACGTGACTATCTGTGATTTCACACCACTGCTTTGAAGAATGTCGCGCATGCGTGCTGGCGGGGTCTTCACGTAATCCCTCATCGTAACTCCTCATAAAATAAAGATCAAACTTCAAACTGGTAAGTTCTCGTTCAATCTTACTATTTATGTTCTGAATGTTTATCTAAATCAGTCTGCCTGCGATGCTGCTGCAAACTAGATTTTCATTACACCTGCATCTCACCGTACTTGTGCACATGGCAATAAACTTGACTTTGTGTGAAGTTCCTCTCAGGCCCGAGATTTATTTTCCCCAGAGTGATTATCCTGTTGTTGAATTTAATAGAAGTTTAATTTTTATTTATTCTATTGGTTATTGGGATCTAGACTAGCATTTATTGCCCATCCTATGCTGCCCCTTGAAAAGGTGGGGGGGACACCTGGAGGGAACCCACACGGTCTCTGGCAGAACATGCAAACTCCACACAGACTGCATGTGAGGTCGTGAACAAACACAGGTCTCTGATGCTGTGAAGTTCTATGTTGGACAATAACTCAGTTAGAATTAGGCCATTTGTCCCATTGAGTCTGCTCCACTATTCGATCATGGCTGATCTATTTCTCCCGCTCAACCCCATTCTCCCGCCTTCTCCCTGTGATGTTTGAGGCTCTAACTCATCATGTTCTAAGGTGTGTAGGGAGAAGTATCCTGCCACACCACTGCCCCACCACCCCACACTCTCTCACCGCTCCTCCCAGTCCCACCACCCCCACCCCTCCAAATGACCCTCCCCTTGCCACCACATTCCCACTGACCGCCCTCTGGTTACCACCATTCCTTCCCCACCCACTGCCCTTGCCTTCGCACCACCTCTCCCCCCACTGCCCCTCCCCCCTCTTCCCACTGCCCCACCGCCCCTCCCCCCACTCTGACTGCCCCTCCTCCCCTCCCCATCCCACTCCCACCACCCTTCCCCTTCGCACCACCCCTCCCCCTCCCCTTCTGACCACCCCTCCCCCTCCCACCATTCCTTCCTCTCCCACCGCTCCCCGTTCCACCCACCACCCCTCCCCCTCCACACTCACCATGTCGCTCACCCGGAGGTGGCCATAGGAGAAGACGATGGCGTTGGGCGGAGTGGCCACCGGTAACATGAAGGCTAGGGAGGTGCTGAGAGTACCTGGGATCATGACGTAGAGAGGGTTCAACTTGATCAAGACGGCCTGTCAAGGGGAGCACAGCTTAGAACATAGAACAGTACAGCACAGGAACAGGCCCTTCGGCGCACAATGTCCATGACGAACACAATGTCAAGTTAAACAGTCTCTGCCTTGCCTCCCTATCCCTCCATTCCCAGCATACCATGTGCCTATCCAAGTCTGAAGAAGGGTCGTGACTCGAGATGTCACCCATTCCTTCAACAGATGCTGCCTGTCCCGCTGAGATATTCCAGCATTTTGTGTCTATCTTCTTTCTTAAACCCCACATTGTATCTGCCTCCACCACCACCACCACCCCTGGCAGCGCGTTCCAGGCACACACCGCCTTCAGGATAAAAAACCTGCCCCGCGCATCTCATTTAAACTTTGCCCCTCTCACCTTAAAGTTGTTACCTTTCACATTTCAATACTGGGATAAAGGTTCTGTTTGTCTACCCTATCTATGCCTCATAATTATCAGGTCCCCTCCTCCGATGTTCCAGGTGACAAGGAGGACAATTTTTTCACTGAGAGTGGTGGGTATATGGAATGAGTTGCCAGAGGAGATAGATCGAAGAATAGTAAGATTAAACAAGAACTTACCAGTTTGAAGTTTGATTTTATCAGGTGTTATGTTGGTGATTACGTGAAGAACCCTGTTCAGGTCACATGCGCGTCAATCTTCAATGCAGCGGTATGAAATCACAAATAACAATCACCGAAGTGACATAGTAAGATGCGTGACTCGAGAACTACCAGATGATTTTTATGAGAGAGGGTTGGGCGTGGCTGGCACGTAATCACCAACGAAACTCCGCATAAAATCAAGATCAAACTTCAAACTGGTAAGTTCTCATTTAATCTTACTATTTTACTTCGGAGTCACGTGAGTGATTCCGTGAAGAGTTCAAAGCTTTGTGATTTCATGTCGCAGATCGAAATCTCAGCGTCTCACTGCATCGATTGGCTGGATTAGTGAATAATCAAAATGCATTAGCATGATATTGATTCAAATGTATTAATGGTTTACATTAATAAAGAAATCAATAGAACCCCCTGTAACTCAGGGGAGGCTAAAGTGGACGCAAACAGAATGGGCAAAACCGCGGGTCAGTAACCGGCCTATGGAAATTTTTTTTTAAACAATTTAGTTGACTTCCTGCGGTCGCGAGGATATGGTCGATGGGCATGTCCATTGCCCTGGCCGCTGACGTTGATGCTGATCTGGTGGAATGAGATATACAATCATCAGTGTTAATGCCTGCATAACCCAGAACCTGCTGCAGCCACCTTGAAATAGTCTGAACCGACCTTCCTTTGGGTGTTGATTAATAAACAATGCTGATTCCACACTTAGGATTCTGGTGGCCTTGATAACATAGACGTGAGACCGTGGGGTATCTGAAAAATGATCTTAAATCATGCCACCCCTGCTCTGCTCTGCTTGTGTAGATCAGAATGTAAAATGTAATGGTACCTGCAGCCAATTCCATCCTATCTGCCCACAGCGTTTGCAATGTTTGCCATCGTTGTACTGATATTAGTGTCATAACTAAGGATGTAGCTGGAACCCCTTGGTGAAGTTATGTTCACACATTTTCAATAACCAACTGCATATTCTTGTAGTGGGAGAACTTGTGTCAAGATCTCTTTAACAACTCGATATCCGGGTTGAACCCGACAGAGTAGTTCTCGTTTGTTGCAGCTGTAGTGTCTCTATAACTGAATAATTGTCAAATACCATTTAAGAATGAACTGGAAGATGTCAGTAATCTGTACCGTATTAATATAACATTAACATTTAAACAAAATCACTTCCGGTCCCCTCAATAGGAATGTACTGCTTTTTTGGGTGCTATCCCTGCATTCTGCAGTGAGCACTTCATGGCTTGATGTGACAACCTGAGCCATGTCAATCCATTCAAAATGTGTAAGTCAATAATGTTTTATTATGCAAAAGCCGGTCTCCTGAACCTCAGTTTGAACCAGCAAGTTTTTGTTTTTTGGAATAACCGTATAACTGATAAAGCAGGCAACATGGCTGCTTAGCCAGTCCGACAGTACGAACCCAAGCGAGGTCTTGCTGACTGTTTTAAGACCCGGCTAATGAGGCAAAAAATGGAGGAAGACATAAAAGAACATTCCTCCTTTTGTAGCGAGAATGTTTTTCTCCGCACTGTTCTGCCACATATTTTTGCAATCAGTGAATAAACATGCACCAACATGTCGTTATTCGGTGTAGCATCGAACAATAGTTTCATAATACTTTGAGATCCAATGCCTATTCTGTGTTGTGATCGATCTGAACTGGATGATACACCAGTGGCAAAGGAGATTAGGTAATTATTACAGGATACTGTCACTTGATTGCCATGTGACTAACATATGTCGCCATCGTAGAGTGGCAACTTGAAATTGAGCATGTAAAATATTTATATTCGCTCAATAGCCCCTTACTGATGGGGCAATTCTAGTGTATATATTCAGTTGATACCAACAATTGAAGAATTGGTAACTCATGCAAATCTCCAATACTTCCAACTAGAGATGGTATTCGGAACTTCTCACCTTGGAGTCCTTAGCATCAGTTTATAATAACTGAATTCGACCGACAAACTACTGGAGCACGTTTCAAGTTCAAATGAGTTTATTGTCATGTTCAGCAATGTTGAATACTGTTTTCTCATCATTGTGACTGAGGTAGCTTCAGCTAACAATAGCATAAGGTTGTTAACAATGGTCTAATTGTCCTTTGAGAGGTTGCTACTTACACGATATCAGTTCCTTGATTTGCTCAGCTGAAACACAGCTACCATATTGCCAATTACTCTTGATGAAAATAAAAGTCAGTTTTATAACAGGTTGCCATTAACTCCAACCTCTTGCCACAGGGCGTAGTCAAGGCTAATTAATAATAGTAAAATTAAATGAGAATTTACCAGTTTGAAGTTTGATCCTTATTTTATGAGGAGTCACGATGAGGGATTACGTGAAGACCCCGCCAGCACGCGTGCGCGACATTCTTCAAAGCAGCAGTGTGAAATCACAGAACACAGAAGTTGACTGAATGTATAGTAAGATAAGAGAACTAAAATACCAGTTAACCCTTATATAGAGGGTTGGGAGCGGAGGGCATGTAATCCCTCATCGTAACGCCTCATAAAATAAGGATCAAACTTCAAACTGGTAAGTTCTCATTTAATCTTACTATTTTACTTCGGAGTCACATGAGTGACTACGTGAAGATTTCAAAGCCCTAGAACGCTCGGAGTCGTTCGTCTACGGGGACAATGAGAGTGCCCGGGACCCGGTATGTCTTCTTGAAAAGTTTACTGCGTTGTGTGAC
The DNA here is from genome assembly GCA_963514005.1 of Raja brachyura. The sequence goes on along the minus strand of OY740807.1, from coordinate 16,294,402 downwards.
ATCCCTACAAGCTGTATTCTGGAGCGTTTCAAACTTTTCGGACGCCGCCAAAACCCTGGGGAATCGGTCGACAATTTTGTCACCGCGTTGCGGCACCTGGCTCGCCGCTGCAACCTGGATGCCTTAACCCCTGAAACTTTGACCCGGGACATTCTGGTCTATGGCCTCCGGGATGAAAAGCTGCGAGCTGAGCTCCTTCGCAAGCCTGATCTGACTTTTAACGAGGTGCTGCATGTCTCTCGCCTGGCGGAGGCTGTCTCCTCCGCCGTGTCGCCGCCCGATCATGAGGTCCACGCGGCTAGTTTTGCCGGCCACCAGTACTCTGCTCCACAACGACAAAGGGTAAGCCCTGCGCCCGGGTCCAGACCCCCTCAACGCTGCTCGAATTGCAACTTTGCTTCGCATCATTTTAATGTTTGTCCTGCGCTGGGCAAGACTTGTAATTTCTGCCACAAGCAAAACCATTTCTCAGCGGCATGTCGTTCCCATGGGAAGCCTGCACAGCCACAGCAGAAGCCCTCTAACTACCTGACATGTGCTGATATGGCGCCTGGTTCGCATCACCAGCAAGAAGAACTCCCCTTTCTGATTCGAGCTCTTCCCAGAGCGAGCTGAGTGTGTTTTCGCTGAGAAATGCACCTGCATTGATAACGGACCCGACCGTGTGAGTCACTGTGAATGGCAACGCCTTCTCTGCCAAAGTCGACACGGGGGCTGCTGCCAACGTTATGTCAACAAGCTTGTTCAAGAAGATAAGAAATAATTAGCTCGTTACCACTGACCGCTCTGTTCTGCATGCCTATGGGGGAGGCGTGCTTGTTCCTGTGGGGAAGGCCACTCTCCACTGCAAGGTACTGAAGGCCTCTCGGTCCCTCTCTTTCTTTCTGCTGGTCAGCAAATGTGACCCTATGCTAGGCATTCGGGCCTGCCAAGACCTCAGATTGGTGAACTTCCACCGTGACATTCGCTTGGTGCAGTCACCCCTGGACCCGCTTGCCGAATACCCGGACCGTTTCGACGCCAAGCTGGGAAAGCTTCCCTGCAGTTACAAAATCGCCCTCAATCCGGATATCGAACCCGTCATCCGCCCACCGCACCGGGTGTCCTTCGCGATGAAGGACAAAGTCGAGTCTACACTCCGTGAAATGGTGACCATGAGCATCCTGAAGAAGGTGAGTGAGCCCACCCGGTGGGTCTCTACCATGGTCGTTGCTGGTGAAGGATAAGAGTGAACTACGAATCTGTATCAACCCAAAGGATCTGAACTTGGCCATCAAGCACCCGCATTACCCATGCGAACCGTTGAAGACGTTGCTGCACAAGTTGGTCCAGCTACCGTGTTTTTGGTTCTCGACGCCAAGAGCTCGTTCTGGCAGACACCACTTGACGAACAGTCTTCATACCTGACAACGTTCAGCACACCCTTTGGCAGGTTCCGCTTTCTCCGCATGCCATTCGGGATCAACTCTGCCAGTGAGGTATTCCAAAGGACAATGGGACAACTGTTTGCCGGGCTCCCGTGTGCCATCATTGTCGAAAAGCTGCGCCGCCACTTCGCTACTTTTGTGTCCCCGGCCAGCCTGCAGTTGGACAACGGCAGTCAGTTCACCAATGCTGAGTTCCGTGTTTTTGCTGATCGCTGGAATTTCCATCACTACACCAGCAGCCCGGAGTACCCGCAAAGCAACGGCCTGGCTGAGCGCGCGGTCCGCAGTGCAAAAAGATTGCTGGAACGTTGTCGCTTGTCTCGCTCTGACATTTACCTAGCCCTCCTGAACATCCGCAATATCTCCCGCGACCATACCCTGGGTTCCCCAGCTCAGCACCTCATGTCCCGTGTTACGAGGCCTCCGATCCCGGTGACCCAGCAGTTGCTTGCTCCCTCCGTCCTTAAACCTGCCACGGTCCGGAAGAGCATTGCCCACAAACACCGTATCCAGACGCGCTCCCATGACAAATCCTGCCGTGTCCTCCGTCTTCTCTTCCCTGGCCAGGTCGTCCGCATGCGGTCTGCCTCTGGCCTCTCCAGGCTCGCCATTGTTGTCGGTTCTGCTGGTTCCCCTCATTCGTACCTGGTCGACCACGATGGTACGATCTACTGGAGGTCTCGTCAACACCTCCGGCTTGTGAACGAGCCTCGTCCCCCTCCAGCTGCTCCGTATGCCCCCCCCCCCCCGTGTCATCCTTGCCGCCTCGTCCCATGCCCACCTTGCCCAGTTCTCCTCATTCTCGTCCCTCTCCGGTGCATCCTCCCGCTATGCTCCCTGGGTCTCCGGCCTCTCCTCCCTCTCCATCCTCTCCGCTGTCTCCGTCACTCTGGGGTTCTCCTGTCAGGGGATCTCCTCCTGCCCGGGCGCTGGTCCCTCTCATTCCCGTTAGGGGGGATGTGATGGCGAGGTTCGGACCTGGTCTGGTCGCCTTGTCAAGCCGCCAGATCGTTATGGTGATTACGTGTGATTTTGAGTTCCTGTATTACTGCTGTTTACGCTCCCTTAGCGCATGAGACGTGGGCGCCCTGTCACTGCTTATTGTTTTGTTTTTATAGAGGAAGGATGTAGATGATATGTGTGTACACCTTTAACAGTAGTGATGTAGCCCTTGCTAACCACTCCCCTTATCATCCAGTATAACTGTGACCTTCCCACCCATAGCTCTCTCTCTAGTATCCGTGACAGACCACGTACAGCTAGGGCAGTGATGTGTGTGTTTAATTAATAAAGTAGTAGTAAAGATTCATCTGTGTACGCGCCAATTCTTTACACCTTCTAGGTTTAACTTACCGCTGGCAGGAACACTGTCCTGCCAGTCTGGTGCTTGCGCCAGTGCAGCTGACGTACTGACGCGCATGCGGCCTGAACGGGGTTCTTCACAGAATCACTCATGTGACTCCGAAGTAAAACATAATTTAAAAGACATTTGGACAGGTACATTATTAGGTAAGGTTTAGATTAATATAAGCTAAATATGAGTAAATGCGACGAGCCATGTTATATACTTGGCAGGTCAGGCAGCATCTGCGGAGGGAGAAGTGATGAGTGGTTTGTGTCTCTCACCGGACCCTGTATCTTGTAGATAATGGTAGGGCTTTGAGAATGTAGGCAGTAAGCACAGAATTCCCAACCTCTGGCACAGAGGTGCAGCAGGTAGAGCTGCTACCTCACAGTACCAGAGAGCTGGGTTTGATCCTGACCTTGGGTGCTGTCTGTGTGGAATGTGCATGTTTTACCTATGACAGGTTCTCCAGTTTCCTCCCACATTCCAATGACATGCAAGTTTATAGGTTTAATGTCCGCTGTAAATTATCCCAGGGTGTGTAGAGATTGGATGCGAAAGTTGGATAGAACTACTGTAAAATGGTGATCAATGGTTGGCGTGTTCTCCAGAGATGCTGCCCGATCCACTAAGTTCCTCCAGCGCTTTGTGTCTATCTTTGATATAAACCAGCATCTGCAGTTCTTTGCTTCTGCAAAGAACTGTAGAAACTCAGCGGGCCAGGCAGCATCTGTGGAGGGAATGCACAGAAAATGTTTTGGATCGGAACCATTCATCAGATGAAGAAGTCTGAGTCTGAATTTGAAGAAGGGGCGCGAACTGAAACATCTCCATGTTGTTCGCTCCACAGATGCTGCCTGACCCGCTGAGTTCCTCCAACACTTTGTGTTTTGCTGTAGAATCCTGCGCCTGCAGTTCCTTGTGTCTGCTCACTGTAATCATACAAGTGATAATAAACTTCGAATGAGCACCCTGCCTGAGGAGAGCGTGAGGAACTGATCGCCCCCTTGCCCGTCGTACCTCCCCTGTGCCGGGAACGGCCGTCTGCTGGTGGGGGGGGGGGGGGGGGGGTGCGGGGGTGCAACATACCAAGGAGGCCAGTATGGGCAGGAAGAGGGTGGCAGTGGCCACGTTACTGGAGCACTCGGTGAAGCTGGCGATGAGCATGCTGAGCAGGGCAGCGATGACCCATGGCGGCAGGTTCTTCAGCGGCAGCAGCTGTTTGCCCAGCCACAAAGACAAGCCCGATACCTGGGGAGGAAGTGGCAGGGATTCAGTCAGTTGGCAGTTCATAAATTCTAGGGGAAGTATAGGCCATTCGTAGTTGTAGGGGAAGTATAGGCTAACTCTACTCTGCCATTCAATCGTGGCTGATCTATCTTTCCCTCACAACCCCGATGAATGTTACTTTATTGTTTACACAGTTCATAATTAATTTTTAGTTTAGTTTAGAGATACAATACAGAAACAGGCCCTTCAGCCACCGAGTCCGCACTGACCAGCAGGGGCGGAAATCGCGATCAAAACATGGCGGGCGGACACAATTTCTTGGTTCCCGCGTGCGCACACACACACACCCACACACGCACAGGCACGAGGCTTCGGCTGTGGGCCCTGTGGACGATAACATCAGGAGCAGACATGTTTGGTGACCTACTCTGAACTGCAGCAACAGCTGCTTCGTCCGCGTCGAATCGTGGGGTTTAATTGGCCCGTTCACGAGGCCTTTCATCTCCCAGCGCGGCTTAAAATCGGCCGCGGGATCTTCCATCGCCTGGCGAAGGCTTCAACATCGGGAGCCTCGATCGCCTCGACGCAGCAATTTGATTGCGGGAAGATGGAAAATCCTGCGGCTGACTTTAACCCACGCCGGGCGATGAAAGGCCCTGTGAACGGGCCTATTCAAGCTCCACTATGATCTTTGCTCCACCAGGACATCTCCCTCCTCCAATCACTATGCTCTATCCTCAGTCCCACCTCCCTACTTCGCCTCTGACCGACACCTTCCTCCACCAATCATCGCGCAGAATCATCATGTGTCCCCCTCCACTGCCTGCTGACTGACGTCTCTCTCGTCCAATCGGCGCCCTTGATCATCAGTCCCACCCCCACTATCTCGCAGAAAGCAGAGATATTTAATAGATTTTATTTTCACCGAATTTCAAAATCTGAGTTATAAAACATGGGGGAGATTGTCCCCCACCTCTCAAAACATGAGGGGACGTGTCCCCCCGACTCCCCGGGCTTTCTGCCCCTGCCAACCAGTGATCCCCGCACATTAACACTACCCTACACAACAAACCAGTACAGGGTGGAAACCACTGTGATGGATGTTTACGTTAACTCTTTCCAGTTGTGTGTCTTGTTGCTTTTTTTTAGTGTGGCTGTATGGTAATAGGAATATCACTGTACCTTAATTGGTACACTTGACAATAAAAGACCTTTGAAACCAACGATCTTGGATAAAACCTACGCGGTAATGGGGAGAACATACAAACTCCGTACAGACAGCACAGGATTGAACCAGGGTCTCTGGTGCTGCAAGCGCTGTAAGGCAGCAACTCTACCACTGCGCCACCATGACGCCCTGTTAATACTTCATCAATCCCCCCCCTTTCATAATTTCACGTCCATAAAAGTTCATAGGTCATAGGAGCAGAATTAATCCATTCGGCATATCGAATCTACTCCACCATTCAATCATGGTTGATCTATCTTTCCCTCTCAACCCCATTCTCCTGCCTTCACCCCATAACCTCTGACACCCTTACCACTCAAGAATCTGTCAATCTTCACCTTAAAAATACCCATTGACTTGGCCTCCACAGCCGTGTATGGCAATGAATTCCACAGATTCACCACCCACTGACTGCAGAAATTCCTCAGGTACGCACATAATGCTGGAGTAACTCATCGGGACAGGCAGCATCTCTGGAGAAGGGTCTCGACCCGAAACGTCACCATTTCCTTTTTTAACTTCAGATAGCCCTTGCTTTCTCTCACCATCCCCTTCCCTATCCCAGTTCTCCCACTAGTCTGTCACCACCCCCTCCTCTGACATCAGTCTGAAGAAGGGTCTCGACCTGAAACGTTGCCCATTCCTTCTCTCCAGAGATGCTGCCTCACCCGCTGAGTTACTCCAGCATTTTGTGTCTACGTGAGGAATTTCTGTCGTCAGAGGGTGGTGAATTTAAACTAGCATCTGCAGTTCTTTTCCACACAGGAATTTCTCATCTCCTTTCTAATGGTAGGTCCTTTTATTCTGACAGTTTCTGCGCACACTGTTGCAGCCCAGCACCCTCCTGTGCCTGTCCGAGCCAGAGCTCCCATCCCTAGCCACGTCCACACCTACCAACCTGGCCTCTACACCCCCGATTTTCGCCCCATCCTCTCCAACCCTGACCTTTGAACAGCCCATCTGCCTTTGACCTTTGCCCCACCCATCTCAAGGGCATTGGTGAGACAAGCAAAGTTTAAAGGAGATGTGCAGGGTAAGTTTCTTACACAGTGGTGGGTGCCTGGATCACACTGCCAGGGGTGGGTTCATAGTAGAAATGATTGTGCAAGAGAGAAATAAGGAAAGTGCAGAATTATAGTGCGGCAGGGAAAGTGTAGATTAAAAATATGCTAGTGCTGCAACAAGGTAGATTGGAAGATCGCGAATATGATAGGTCTGTAAAGTAGTCTAATAACATTGGGGAAGAAGCTGTTCCTAAAACTGGTGGTACGTGCTTTCAAGTTTTTATATCTTTTGCCCAACGAGAGATGGGCGAGGAGCGAATGACCTCTGAATTCCTGAAGCTTGTGAAATCGATGGTGAGAGGGTGCGAGTGTGTGATTGCTTGGACCGGCAATGTCTAGTTGTCGGTGTTACCTCACATCCTTTGGCCAGGGCAAAGCCTCCTCCCAGCAGCAGCACCACATTCCAGGGTAGCTTCCGCTGGACCTCTTTCCAATCCAGGAGCCGGCCAGAGCGGTGATCCTTCCGCTCCCCGGAGTCACTGCCTGTGGAGAAAGGAAGGACAGCATGGCCAATGTATTAGTGGCAGGGCAGAGGTGGTGGGATTGGGATTGTGAGCAAGGTCTCTTGTCTGTGTGATGTTACCCTCACTCGACAGATGTGTCCACATTTGTTACTCCACCCAATGTCCTCTTCCCAGATATTCCCAATTTCCTTACGTATAACACAAGTCTCTGGCACTGCGAGACAGTGTCTCTACCAGCTGCACCACTGTACTGCCTCCATATGTGGATAGGAAGGATTGAGAGAGCTCTGGACCAAATGTAGGTAAATTGACCCATTCTAGAGTGCCAACTTGGTCAGCATGGACAATGTGGGCTGAAGGGCCTGTTTCCATGCTGTACAGCTCGATGACTCTGCGATGGAGGTCAGCGGGCGGAGTGAGGCCACTCTGCCTGAAGCCACAACTCACTACGAGACAACCGAGAATGGTGGACCTCTGGACAGTGACCTGAGAACACTGGGCCCCTAGATGGACACAAGGCCCCTGGACAATAGGCCCCTTGACACTGGGCTCTTAGATCATGGGCCTCTGGACACAGAGCCCCTGGACAGCGGCCTGTGATCACTGGGCCACCAGACACACACTGGGCCCCTGGACACTGGGAAGAGCCACAAATCACTATGAGACAACCGAGAATAGTGGACCTCTGGACAGTGACCTGAGAACACTGGGTCCCTCGGCAGACACTGGGCCCCTGGACAGACACTAGGCCCCTGGACTATAGGCCCCTGAACACTTGGAAGAGAGACCTCTGGGCACTGGGCCCCTGGGCGGCCTCAACACTGAGCCTTCAGACAACGGGATCACTGTACAGAGAAACATCTGGGCACTGGGCCTTTAGACACTGGGGCCACTGGACAGCGAAACTGAGCATTGCACCTCCCCACACTGGGGCCACAGCACAAACGGATGGACACTAGGTTCTCACTGTGCTCCCGATTATTGGTCCTCTGGCAGACACCTACCTGGCTCATCCTCCACTGTCCTCTTCCAGGCCCAGACCTTGAACCGTGGCCTGCGATACGGCATTATAAACATGAGGAACGTGATGAACAACACCACTGTGGCATCGCTAACATACCTGAAACAAACAGAGGCCGGTTAGTGTGCAGCTGGCAGGACATGTCCTGGGCATCAGAGGCAGTGTTGGCACCAGAGGAGTGGTGGGCACAGACATGTTGCCTGACCCACTTAGTTACACCATGATTTTGTGTCTAAACTTTGGTATAAACTAGCATCTGCAATTCAATTTTATGACACAAGTTTAATCCAAGCACGTGTCAGGTGTTGCACTTTGGGAGTTAAATGGAAGGAGAAAGTGTCCAGTTAACGGCAAGATCTTTAACAGCACCGTTGGTAGATTGATCTCGAGGTTCAAGTCCACAGATCCCTGTAAGTGGCAACACATAGATCGTGGTAAAGAAGGTGTACGGTATGCTTGCCTTCATTGGTCGGGCCATTGAGTGAGGAAGTCATGTTGCAGCTGTATAGGACTTTAATGAGGTTGCATGTGGAGTATTGTGTGCAGTTCTTGTCGCCCCATTACAGGAATGATGTGGAGGCTTTGAAGATGTGCTGACAAGGTTTACCAGAATGCTGCCTGGATTAGAGGCTACCAGCTCTAAGGAGACATTGGACAAACTTTGTTGAACAAAATTGTTTTCTCTGGAGTGCTGGAGATTGAGGGGAGTTCTGACAGAGGTTTATAACATTATGAGAGGCAAAGACCGGGTAGTTGTCAAAACCTTTTCCCCAGGCTGGAAATGTCAGAGACTAGAGGGCATGGCTTTAACATGAGAGGGGCAAAGCTTAAAAAAGATTGCAGGGCAAGTATGTTCCCACAGGGGGTGGTGGGTACCTGGAACACACTGCCAGGGGCTGTGGTGGAGGCAGATATCACAGTGAAGTTAAGGCTTTAGACAGTGTGGAAACAGGCCCTTCAGTCCATCGAGTCTATGCTGAGGGACGGAGGGGGAAGGAAGGAGAGAGGCAGGGAGGGAGAGGGAGACAGAAGGAAAGAGGGAGAGAGAGGGAAGTGGGTGGGAGAGGAAAGGGTGGGAAAGGGGAGGGAGGGGAGCAGGGGGATAGGGAGCAAGGTTGGGAGGGACCCTGTCCTTGCTCTGCAAATGCTGCCTGACCTGCCCACTGTCCTCAGTATCTCCTGCTCTGTGCAGTGTGTGGTTGCCCAGTGTGATGGAGAATGGGAGCTAACCAAGGGTTATGAGGCGGGACAGGGACAGCCTGGGAATGGAGCGGTGCTGAGCACAGGCACGCTCCCACCACTTTCACTTTGTAACTTCAGCCTGGGCTTTACCCAGCACCCCCTCCCACCACACCCCTTATCTGCCACCCTCACCTGATCACCTGATCTCCTGATCCCCCACCCCGTATGTGTGTGTGTGTGTGTGTGTGTGAGAGAGTGTGTGGGCAAGTGTGTGGTGTGTGTGTGTGGCCGTGTGTGTGGGCAAGTGTGTGTGTGTGGGTGTGTGTGGGCAAGTGTGTGGTGTGTGTGTGGGCGTGTGTGTGTGTGTTTGTCGGCGTGTGTGTGGGCGTGTGTATGTGTGGGGGCGTGTGTGAGTGTGTGGGCATGTGCGTGTGGGCATGTGTGTGTGTGTGCGCATGTGAGCGTGTATGTGTGTGCGTGTGTGTGAGCATGTGTGTGTGTGTGCATGTGCACCTATGTGTGTGTGCGTGTATGTGTGTGGGCATGTGTGTGTGTTGGCATGTGTGCGTGTGGATGCGTGTGTGTGGGCATGTATGTGTGTGCAAGTGTTTGGGCGTGTGTGTGGGCGTGTGTGTGTGTGTGTATTTGTGTGTGTTTGTATGCGTGTGGATGCGTGTGTGTGTGTGTGAGCATGTGTGGGGGTGTGTGTGTGGGCATGTGTGTGTGTGTTTTTGTGGGCATGTGCTTGTGGGCTTGTGTGTGTGTGTGAGTGAGCGTGTGTGTGCACACGTCTGAGCGTGTGGGTGTTTGTTGCGTGTGTGTGTGAGTATGGGCATGTATGTGTATGCAAGTGCGTGGGCGTGTGGGCGTGTGTGTGTGTGGGCGTGTGTGTGTGTGGGCGTGTCAGTATGTGGGCATGTGTGTGTGTGTGTGTGTGCGTGTGAGGGTGTGTGGGCGTGTGTGTGTGTGTGGGGGCATGGGTGTGGGCGGGTGTGTGTGTGGGTGTGTGTTTGTGGGCATGTGTGTGTTTGTGTGTGTGGGCATGTGTGTGTGTGTGTGTGTATGTGGGCTTGTGTGTGTGAATGGGCGTGTGTGTGAGCGCGTGCACGTGTATGAGTGTGTGTGTGTGTGCATGAGCGTGTGTGTGTGGGTGTGTGTGTGTGCACTAATTCGTTCCCAGACCCCCCCACTAACAGTAGTTGAGTTCCCAGTCTATTATCTCCGCAGCACGAATCACTGCCTGGTTCTTTGTTCCGGCCCTGGCTCTGCTGCCAAGCTGGAGGAGGGACTGAGCCTGAGACTCGGAGTCTCCCGGCTCCAGTCCTGGGCTATGAGACTGTCTGGGTGGCAGAGTGGGCAAAGCCCGGCACCGCGACCTGGCAGCTTGTTGTTGGAGGCAGAGACAGGCAATCACGGGACTGCAACTGTGTGGGAGCAGGTGGGGACCCTCTTTCCCCCCGCCCTCTACTCCCACCTGCCCTTCCACTGCACGACCCCGTTCCACACCTGCTAAAGGACCCAACCCCTCCCGCTGGAGACAATGGGGGTCTACTCCAGAGCAACACAGGGCACTATTACCAACACTCCTATTATTTTAGTGTAATCTGTCATTGTGGGGTTTGTGTCTGTGTGCGTATGCCTGCGTGTGTATGTGTGTCCTCGTGTACCTGTATATATGTTTCTAGATGTATATGTGAGTGAGTGAGTGAGTGTGAGTGTAAGTGTGTGTGTACATGCAAGACTCTGATTGAGACTTGACTGTGTTTGTGGTGGAGGGGGCCACGGGGGGAGAGGGGAGAGGTGAGAGGGGTAGGGGGGGAGGGTCGGGGTTAGTTTAGAGATACAGCACTTAAACAGGCCCTTCGGCCCACCGAGTCCGCACCAACCAGCGATCCCAGCACAATAATATTATCCTACACACACTAGGGATAATTTACAATTATACCAAGCCAATTAACCTATAAACCTGTGCGTCTTTGGAGTGTGGGAGGAAACCGAAGATATTGGAGAAAACCCATGCATTTACATTCATGGTCTGGAGAAAGGAACTGGATGTAACATTTCCAAATGGGCTAATACAAATGTTGGTGGAAGGGCCTGTGGTGATGAGGATACAGCTGATATACCCTGTACATAGATTAAGTTAGCAAGAGTGGCAAATGGAAGGAGGAGTGAGGTAAATGGAATCAAGAGCCAGATGATAATTATGATTATTATGATTATCTAAACTGAGAGTGATGGTGAGTGAAGTTCAGCAGGAATGGCATGTTCAGCGCATGAAGCACAAATAGCAGCAATCAGGTCCAGCTTGTTATGAAAATAAACAGCTCTTGGCCTCTGTTGCACAGGATTGGAGGTTAAGACTGGGGAGACAAAAGGAACTGCGGATGCTGTAAACTGGAGTCAAACACAAAATGCTGGAGGAACTCAGCAGGTCAGACAGCATCTGTATGGGGGAATAGACAGACGATGTTTCGGGTTGAGTCTCCTCTTCAAACGGATGAAGGGTCCCGACCGGAACGGCGACTGTCCATTCTGTCCACGGATGCTGCCGGACCTACTGAGATGCTCCAGCATTTTGTTTTCAGTTGGGGAAGGTTTTGTCCAGTTGTGCAGGGTGTTGGTGAGATACAATACAGCTGGAAAATACAGCTATTGCGATACAACACAGCTTGAATACCGTGAAGCTATGGTAGGACTGGAGACAGTCCAAGGGAGATTGGCCAGGCTAAATCCTGGGATGATAGGATTGGGCTGGGCAGTTTGGGCCTACAGTCTAATTCAGTTTAGTTTAGAAACAGGGCCTTCGGCCATTAAAAAGATGAAGAAGAATTTATTTAGTCAGAAGATGGTGAATCTGTGGAACTCTTTGTCGCAGAAGGCCATGGTGGCCGTCAATGGATAATTTTATAATTTAATTTAGTCTAATTTAAAAACACGCCCTTCGACCTTTAGGGAGGAGTTGAAATTTCTTTAGTCAGAGGTTGGTGAATCTGTGGAATTCTTTGCCATTGAATAGGCTGCGGAGGCCAATTTAATGGATATACTTTAAGGCAGAGAAATGCACAAACCTGAGATAGACACAAAAAGCTGGAGTAACTCAGCGGGTCAGACAACATCTCTAGAGAAAAGGAATAGGTGACATTTTGGGTCGAGTCCCTTGTGTTAGAGAGATAGATCAGGTCCAGGAGTAGGAGTAAACGGGTAATTTTCAGAATGGCAGGCAGTGACTAGTGGGGTACCGCAAGGCTCAGTGCTGGGATCCCAGCTATTTACAATATATATTAATGATCTGGATGAGGGAATTGAATGGAATATCTCCAAGTTTGCGGATGACACAAAGCTGGGGGGCAGTGTTAGATGTGAGGAGGATGCTAGGAGGCTGCAAGGTTACTTGGATAGGTTGGGTGAGTGGGCAAATGCATGGCAGATGCAGTTTAATGTGGATAAATGTGAGGTTATCCACTTTGGCGGCAAAAACAGGAGGGTTGACTATTATCTGAACGGTGGCCGATTAGGAAAAGGGGAGATGCAACGAGATCTTGACCGAAAATGTCACCTATTCTTTTTCTCCAGAGATGCTGTCTGACCCACTGTTACTCCAACTTTTTGTGTTTAACTTTGTTTAAAACCAGCATCTGTAGTTCTTTCCTGCAAATGTAACCTACAAACCTGTACGTCTTAGGAGTGTGGGCAGAAACCGGAGCTCCAGGAGAAAACCCACGGAGTCACGGTGAGAACGTACAAACTCCCTACGTCCCTGGTCTCTGGCTATGTGGTGGGCGGTGCGACCATCGTCGCAGCGGCCTCTGCAGTCCGTCTGTCTTTTTTTTTGTCTTGTTTGAGTGTAGTCAGTTAGTGTTTTTTTTTAGCTGGATATGTGTGGGGGGTGGGATGGAGCGGGGTGGGGGAAACGTTTTAAATATTTTCCCTGTGTGGAGGACCCAACCTTTCCTCTGTCGGGTCTCTGTTGCCGTTGGGGCCTAGCACCGTGGAGCGGCCTCCAACCGGACCTGCGGCTCCAGTCACGGAGCCTGCGGACTACTCACCATCGTGGAGCTGGCCGAGTTAGGAACGGGAGGAACTGTGGTGGCATGCTGCTGCTGCCCGACCCCAGATTTGGAGGCTGCAGCTGCAGGTCCGTGGACGGTAACACCGGGAGCTCGCGGATCCCTGGTGGGGGACCGCTTTTCGAAGCTCCCGTGGCGGCAACTTCTCCCGCCTGAGATGCGGGGTTGAAACTGACCTGGAGCGGGGCCTTACATCGCCCGGCGCGGCTTTAATGGCTGCGGGACTTGCTAGCATCCACCAGGGGCTCCAACATCAAGACCCGGAGCGGGGCCTTGCATCGCCCTCCGGGGGGTTTAACTCTGACATCGGGAGAAGAATGGGGAGTGCAGGGGAGAGATAAGGCTTTGCCTTCCATCACAGTGAGGAGGAGATTCACTGTGATGGATGTTTGTGTCAATTGTGTTGTGTCTTGGTTCTTTTCTTGTTTGTATGACTGCAGAAACTAAATTTCGTTTGAACCTCAATGAGGTTCAAATGACAATAAATAGTATTGTATTGTATTGTATTGTATTGTATGTAAGACAAATCATACAAACAAAGCTGCCGGCCCCGATGGCATCCCCGGGCGGGTGCTCAGGGAATGTGCTGGACAACTATCCCTGGGCCTCACTGGCATTTTCAATCTGTCACTGGCCTAGGGTGTCGTCCCCACTTGCCTCAATACATCTACCATTGTGGCAGTGCCCAAACAAACAGCGACAGGGAGTCTCAACAACTTCTGGCCAGTGGCACTCACCCCTGTCATCGCCAAGTGCTTTGAGCGGCTGATCTTGGCTCACCTCAAAGCCAGCCTCCCCCCCACACTGGACCCCCATCAGTTTGCCTACCGGACAAACAGGTCTACAGAGGATGCCATATCGGTGGCCCTGCACTCTGCCCTGATCCACCTGGACAGCAATAACACCTACATCAGGTTGCTGTTCATTGATTTCAGCTCCGCCTTTAACACTGTCATACCCGCTAGCTTGATCACCAAACTCAGCGGTCTTGGCATTTCCACCTCCCTCTGCAATTGAACACTGGATTTCTTCACTAACAGACCACAGTCTGTTAGGGTCAACAACCTCACCTCCTCCACTATAACACTGAACACCGGTGTGCCACAGGGCTGTGTGCTCAGCCCTCTCCTCTACTCCCTCTTCACCCACGACTGCACCCCTAAGTATGGCTCCAACGCCATCATAAAATTTGCCGACGACACCACGGTGGTAGGACTGATCAGTGACAACGACGAGTCAGCCTACAGGGAGGAGGTCCAGCACCTGACTACCTGGTGTGCCAACAATAACCTCGTCCTCAACTCCCAGAAGACGAAGGAAATCATTGTTGACTTTAGAAAGAACAGAGGGGGCAGACACACCCCCATCCATATAAATGGGACTGAGGTGGAGCGGGTCTCCAACTACAAATTCCTCGGGGTACACATCTCGGAAGATCTGTCCTGGTCCCTCAACACCTCCAAGCTGATCAAATAGGCGCAGCAGTGCCTTTACTTCCTGAGGAGGCTCAAAAAAGCCCACCTGCCCCCGAGATCCTGACCAACTTTTACTGCTGTACCATCGAAAGCATCCTGACCACCTGCTTTACGGGATGGTACAGCAGTTGCACCGTAGCAGGAAGGAAGGCACTACAACGGGTGCTGAACACCGCCCAGTACATCATCGGTGCCCCGCTCCCTGCCATGGATGCCCTCCACCGAAAACGGTGTCTGAGACGGGCCGGGAAGATCATCAAAGACCCCTCCCACCCTAACCATGGACTGTTTGCCCTCCTACCATCAGGGAGGTGGTACAGGAGCCTTATGTCCCGCACTAGTAGGATGAGGAAGAGCTTCTACAACAACACCATCACACTGCTGAACTCGGAGTCCCGCCGATAGATTTCTCCAGTCTCTCCGTCCACATTGTCTGCATTCTGTATTTATTTCTATATTACTATTACTACAAACTGACGCTAAACTGCATTTCGTTGTACCCATACTTGTATCTGTGCAATGACATTAAAGTTGAATTGAATTGAAAAAAAAGACTACCGTTCTGCCACTGTGCCCTTGGAGATTAGAACAATTAGGGGTAACCTGATTTAAACATGCAAGATCGTCAGAGGGTATGACAGGGTAAACGTTGGGATGTTTTCACTGCTGGCTGACATTGTTGTCATTTGAGGGCCATTGTTTGCAAACTGCACAGACAGCGGTTTTGATGAATGCAAATCATTGTTAATTGTGATTGTGGAATCAAAACACCTTGTTGTAGGTAAAGCAGAAAATGGGAGCCGTGCGTCTACGGATCGGCTCAGACGTATGGTCAGCACTGACATGGTGGGCCAAAGGGTCTGGAACTGTTGTTGAACTGCAGAAACAAGAATCTGCAGATGCCGGTGTCAGGGGTACGGGACGAAGGAGTTGTGGAATTCATTGTCACAGAAGGCTATAGAGGCTAAGTCAATGGATATTTTTAAGGCAGAGATAGATATATTCTTGATTAGTACGGGTGTCATTGGTTATGGGGAGAAGGCAGGAGAATGTGGTTAGGAGGGAGAGATAGATTGGCCATAGAAACATACAAAATAGGTGCAGGAGTAGGCCATTCAGCCCTTGGAGCCAGCACCGCCATTCAATATGATCATGGCTGATCATCCAAAATCAGTATCCCGTTCCAGTTTTTTCCCCCATATCCCTTGATTCCATTAGCCCTAATAACGGCTAAATCTAACTCTTGGGGAAAAAAAACAGTGAATTGGCTCCCACTGCCTTCTGTGGCAGAGAATTCCACAGATTCACAACTCTCTGGGTGAAAAAGTTTCTCCTCATCTCAGTCCTAAACGGCCTACCCCTTATTCTTAAACTGTGATCCCTGGTTCTGGACTCCCAAAAAGTCTTGACTAGTTCATTGCCATTCAAGTGAAAATGGCATTGTAAACTAGTGGACTTTTAATTTGAAGTATGGCACAGCACCATTTCCTCTTCCCCCTCCACCCCACAAACAGAAATAAATTGTGATGCTCTTTTTAAAAACTGGCTGCTTTACAGTTGAAAAAGGACTGGAATAACTTGGTGAGTTAGGCAGCATCTCTGGAGACATACAATCCAGTAAAATAGTAAGGTTAAAAGAGAATTTACCAGTTTGAAGTTTGATCTTTATTTTATGAGGAGTTACGTTGAAGGATTACGTGAAGACCCCGGCAGCACGCATGGGCGACATTCTTCAAAGCAGTGGTGTGAAATCACAGATAACAGAGTTGACAAAAGATAGTAAGATAAGTAGCTAAAATACCAGTTGACCTTTATAATAGAGGGTTTGGAGCGGAGGGCACGTAATCCCTCAACGTAACTCCTCATAAAATAAAGATTAAACTTCAAACTGGTAAGTTCTCATTTAATCTTACTATTTTACTTCGGAGTCAGATGAGTGACTACGTGAAGATTTCAAAGCTCTGTGATTTCATGCCGTGTGAGTCATGTGTGAGTCCATGCATCACACACTGCATCAGTGAAGAGCTCATTTGAATAATGCATTCAGACATGACATAGGTATAGACATGTTGATGCTATTAATGTACACATAGCGATAATAGTACCTCCTCCACCCAGGAGGACTATAACACAGACCTAAAAAGAGTCGGCATATACCCCTGGTCTGGCAAGGGTATTTCTAATGTTTGGAATCGTTCATTAGATCAAAGATCAAACTTCAAACTGGTAAGTTCTCATTTAATCTTACTATTTTACTTCGGAATCACGTGAAGATTTCAAAGCTCTGTGATTTCATGCCATGGAACGAGTCCATGCTCACACACTGCCATAATAACCAATGGAGGAAGTATATTAACGTATTTCAGACATGAATCGGTTGCTGAAAAATAATGATGTATTTATTAACAAATAATAATAATAACCCCTAATTTTGGGGAAAATTATAATACAGAACTCAAAATCGTGTCTGCAAATGTCTCAGGTCTGGCAAAGGGTTTATTATAAAACCGCTGGAATGTTCTTTCATTGAACCATCCCGCTGTTGCAAGGATGTGGTCCAAGGGAACTTCCAACATCCTTGCTGCCAATGTAACTGCAGCCCTGGTGGAATGAGATTTAAAAACACCAGTGTCCACCCCCGCTGCACCTGATACCACTCTAAGCCATCTTGAGATGGTCTGCATAGTCACTCTTTTATGAGGACGTTTATGACTTATCAAGCTATTTCCGTGCCCCTGAGACTTTTCGTGACCTCCAGGTAATGAAATAGGTGGGTCACTAAACATTGGCGAACATCTATGGGTAAGCCAGGAACTCCAATTTGATGATATATATGAGGTACTGTTTCCTGGTGGACTCTCTGCATGATGCCGTGATGATGTTCATAGTTTGGTCCGACAGTCCAAATTCCAGGAGTGGTCTTTTCAAATCCTGCAAATCAACAGGTTTATTCTGTCATGGCATGGGTGACTCGCGCCTGCCACAGGATGTACCAGCAAATGCAGGCGTTTAGAGATTGGAATACGTGGTTCTGAGACCATGTCGAGTACCACAGGAAACCATGGCTGAGTAGGCCAGTCGGGTACAACCAAAATACCCGATGCAGAGTCTTGTTGTATTTTTCACAAGACCCGACTGATGAGGCAGAAGGGAGGAAATGCATAGAAAAACAATTTCCCCCAGTGTAGCGAGAAAGCGTCCATCGTTATTGCCCCAGGGTCTGGTTCTCATGCAACATATGTTGGTATCTGGTGATTCAGTTTGGATGCGAAAAGGTTGATATCTGGCATTCCATACCGAACTACAATGTCAGTAAACACTTGGTGGTCCAACATCCATTCGGTGTTGTCATTGAATTTGCGTGACCTGGTGTCCGCCACTGTATTGAGCTTACCTGGAAGGTAAGTAGCTGATATCCAAATGTTTCTTTCTATGCACCAGTGCCAGATTGTATTGACCAATTCATCACAAGATATCGACTTAATTCCACCCATATGATTAATGTATGCCACCACGGTGGTATTATCAATTTGTAGGCGAACATGCAGATGGTGCATGTCTGAACAGTAAGCCCGAAGTCCATGGAACGCTCCCAACATCTCCATTTGATTGATACCCAGTGCCTGAAGTAAGGTTAACTCATGTGCATTCCATTTACCACCGCAACTGGAGGTGGTATTGGTTGCTCCACAGCCGTGAGCGCTGGTGTCAGTTTGTAACACAACTGAAGGATTTGTGACTATGATGGGATTAGAGCAATGTCGAGCATTGTTAATCCACCATTGCAACTCCAATTTTGCTTGGGCTGGTAACAAATTGTGTGGCTGGGAAGGCAGCCACGAGCTTCCCAATTACCCTGGCTACTTGTCAAATAGATGGTTTACTAACACAAACAAGGCTGTTGCATGCCTCTATCAAGTCTGTTGCTTTGTCCTTTGGCAAAGTGACAGACATGTGAACAGAAGAATTGTGAACCCCAAGTAGTCCATAGTCATAGAAGACATTAACTTGGATTTACCTGGATGGATGATAAACCCCAACTTTTGAAATAGGACCCTTCCCCACAATTAAGATGTCATCCAGATATACCATGACAATAGGTTTTTGTTTCCGGAGAAACGCCAAGGCTGGTTTCAATATTTTAGTAAACAGTCTGGGGGTTGATGTTAATCCATTAGGCAGCGCTTTATACTGCCAGAGCTGCCCATTTCAGATAAATTTCAGATACCCGCGGTGATCTTTCTCTATTGGTACTGAATAGTATGCATCTTTAAAGTCGATGCAAGCCATGAAGTATCTCTTGGAAACTAGTTGTTCAGTGGTAACAAAGGTTTCCATTTTGAAGTGGGTATACTGCACAAAAGTATTCAGTTGTGTAAATCAATGATGATGCGTCATCCGCTTTTTGTTTTGTTTTTTTGTGGAGATATTTGACACAAACTCAAGAGATTCATGTTTGGTTTTCTCAAGTACTCCTTTTGTATGTAGTCGTAACAGATACGCATGACCTTCCAATTTTTCGTTTTGTGAAAGCACGAACTTTCAGCTAGGTACATGCTGAACCGGAAGGAGGAGTTTGTGAACAAATTCAATTTTGTATCCCTGAATACTTTGCAGTATAAAAGGATTATAAATACATCATTTAATTAATTTCTGGAAAACGCTTCCGATGTCCTTAATAGATCGAGTAAATGCCATAAAAATGATTTTGCTACGACAAATTCTATACTTGTTCCAATCAATCCCATTATATCTACCCAAAAAGTTTTTTTAAACATTGGACTCAGATATTACAAATTTTATTTGGGATTATAAGTCCCATAGAATACTAAGACCACACCTGAATAAACCCAAAGTAGTAGGGGGATTAGCACTCCCTAATTTTATGTATGATTATTGGTCGGTAAATATTAGAAATATGATTCAATTGTTGGATAATTCTCTTCATCAACCGGAATGGATCATTATGGAGAAAGCGGACTGCTCCCCTTTTAATATCGGTGCGATCCTTCTTTCACCAATGACGGTGAATGATACAAACTACAACAAAAACCCAATTATACATAGTACAATCAGAATTTGGAAACAAATAAAATACAACTTAAAATTCAGAAACTTATCTCTCCTATCTCCTATTGCTAAAACCCCCCTGTTTAAACCCTTAATTTTAGACAAAGCATTTATACAATGGGAAAGAGCAGGAATTAAAATTTTGGAAGATTTGTATGATACGGGAAAACTATTATCATTTAAACAATTACAACTAAAATACAATCTGGGTAATAATCAGTATATTAAATATTTCCAAATATGTGATTATCTGAAAAAACATGCACAAGAATTTCACTTAATGCAATTAGACTTACTAAGTAATGAATACAAGGGCAGAATCAGCAAATTTAATTTCATATATATAATATTATACTAAATGCAGTAATACCAACAACGGAAGGTATCAGAGGTGAGTGGGAAAACAAACTAAGCATTAAAATTTCCAAATGAAAGGTGGAAAGAGTACTTATTAAATGTGCACAAATGCTCAATTAACGTAAGACACTTTAATACAATTTAAAATTTTACACAGACTCAAAAACTAAATTAAATAAATTTTTCCCCAACGTCTCACCAATTTGTGATAAATGCCAGTGTCAAGAAGCTACTATAGTGCACTCATTCATCTTTTGTACAAAAAATCAAAGGTTTTGGATTGAAATCTTTGAAATTGTCACAAAACTGTTTAAAATAAAAATGACACCAAAGCCAGAATGGATTATTTTTGGAATGAGAGAAGGTAGTTCGGAATTAAATATGTATCGAAAGAATCTATTTGATTATAGCTTAATAATAGGAAAAAAGCTCATCTTCAAATTCTGGAAAAATGCTCCTATACAACATTAAATATGTGGATTTCAACTATGTTTGAAACATTCCATCTGGAAGATATGAGACAGGAAAATCAGAATGCTTCTATCAGACGTGGTCTGCATTTATAGAATTGCTACAAAGATAGGGTGCAGGAGTACCTGGGGCCTTGGTAGGGGGGGATGAAAAACTATTGAGTTGGTGGATTCCTTTTGCGTGATATATATAATATAGTAACTGGCTTTTTCTTTCTTTTCTTTTTTTCTCTCTCTTTGTCTCTCTTTCTTTTTTCTTTTTCTCTTAACTGCCTTTCTCTAATTCTTTGACCAAGGGTTTGTTTTTTTTTCCTCCCCTTTGGCACGCTCTTTCACTTTCACAACTCTTTTCACCGACTTCACTCTCTTTCTCTCTATTCTTTTTCTTTAAAACCCATAAAATTATGGGGTACAATGATTGTAACAATATATATGTGATGTACACTGATGTATTTACCTCTAATAAATAAAAATATTTAAAAAAAAGTAAAAGGATCAGAGGTTATGGAACCCCATGCATTTCTAAACAAGTGTAACCTTCCCCCAGTCTGTGAAGAAGTTACACATGCTGTGTTCCGGAATAAACCAGACCCACCTATCTCCATGGTTACTGGAGGTGCAGTGATGGTTTCTTCCGTCCTTGTTTCTTGGGGGGTGGAGGGGCTGGGGTGTGGGGTTGGCGCATCTTCCACGGCTGTTCAGGGCCATGGTCTAAAAAAGACTTTTATCCTGGTTGTACGGCCTTCGAGCTTTCACCAGCCGTTGCTCTTTCGCTGTAGTAACACGGTTTGCTGGTGGATACGTAGGGGTGATGCCGTCGAGGATACGAGGACCTGGTGGTGGATGGCTCTTTCATCATGCCGACAGCTTTTGCCTCCTCGTCGAGGTCTTTAACCTGCTTCGGCAGATTGTCCCCGAACAGTAAAGTAGGTGGCTGCGTGCTGCTGGTCTTGCACAACCCCGCGAACTTGGGGTTTAGGGCAGGTCGGATGACAATCTTCCTAAAACAGTTAATTTCGAACTGTGCATTGCAGAAGAGTGCTAGGGCGTCTTGCTGCTCTTCCAACATATCCTTCCCATCCACTGACCTGGCAAATGCTGTATTCCAGAGGCCAGTAGTTTCAGGATCTTTTGCATCTTTATTTCTTGGTTTCTGATGCCAGCACTGATGTTTCCCCAGATGGGGTTGTTCACCGCAGGCACGTTGAGGGAGACACAGTTCTCTGGAGCCAAATATTTGGCAGCCGTATCATTCATGGCCTATTCCTGTAGTTGGTAGGTGGTGAGGAAGTTTATGCTGGCTGCCAGCTGCGGCTGTAACGCAGTCCCTTTTGCGAAGGCATCGCAAACCTGGAAACCATGCCGAGTAGTTCCTGTTCCTGCACCCCTAGCATGCTGGAAAAGTCTTCGGCCAAATCCTCCTGTTCAGAGTCAGCCCAGAACTGACTCCTTATGCTCCCCTCCGAGGAGTGGGAGACATTTGGCAGCCCTGCAAAAGGTACTGCCATGGGTGTCCTAGGAGACCCACGGCGACCAGACTCCGTTTGCTGGAGTAGGTCACGTTGGAGCAATTGCTCCATCAACCGCTCCATGCGGGATAAATGACCACTGTCGCTACCCGCAGGCGGTGAGTGTTCCAGCCTGGACCCTGCCGAGACTACGGCTTATCCGATTTTCGGGTGGCTTTACCGCCAGTCCAAGGTACACCTAAGGGCTGTAGCGGTGCCAAGTCGGGGGCTGCTGCTTGAACGGTTAGCAGCTTCGGTGAAGTCGGCCGCTGCTGACTGCCCGCATTCCTCCGCAGTCAGTCTAGTTGCGGTCCGTTTGGGTTTAGTCCTCGACTTGTCCATAATGGGTGTTGCTCTGTAAAGAAATCACACAGAGCGCCCAAAAAACAACCTTAGAATAGTGAAAACTTACCTGCAGGTCCGTTTTAAACTTACCGCTGGAGGAGCGACGCCCCTCCTGCCTGTCGCTGCGCAATGCATTGGACGATATGTCACACATTCGTGATGGTGGGGTCTTCACGTAGTCACTCACGTGACTCAGAAGTAAAATATTACTATGACTTGGATTCCACTGAAGAACGCAGATTCACCATCCTCTGACCAAAGAAACTCCTCTTCTCCATTCTAAAGGCATATCCTTTTACTCTCTGTCTGCACCCTCTGGTCCTAAACTCTCACTACTGGAAACATCCCAATCCTTCTAAACGCTAGTGAATACTCGCCCAAATCCTTCAAACGCTCCTCATATATTAACCCAATAATCCATGGGGTCATTCTCGCAAATCACTCAAAACCACTCACAATTTTCCACGTGGCTTAAACAGATTATCAAACTAGTGCAATTATCCCAAGTGGCACTCTACCAATTTATAACTGCCAATTATACTAGTGATTTATTCCACCATATAGTATTTATTACTGCCATGATTGGTCCAAATGGTCTAATTCTGCTCCAAGATCTTATGAACTTTATGCCGGTTATTGCACAAAAGGAAACAGTGCTGGAGTAACTCTGCAGGTCAGGCACCATCTCTGGAAAACATGGATAGGTAATGTTTCGGGTCTACACCCTTCACGTGACCATGTTCTCCAGAGATGCTGCCTGACCTGTTGTATTACTCCAGCACTGTGTGTCCTTTAGCTGCTGTTCTGTCCGGTGTTGGGACTTACTTCTTGCCTTTCTTGTTGAAGAGGGAGCCCCAGCCGGGCACAAAGCCGGGGTCCCTGGTGAACCAGAGGGTCACCAGCAGGATGAAGTGGCAGAGGACTAGCTTCTCAGCGAACGACATGAAACCCAGGTTGTGGTATTCCTCCTGGATAATGCCGTAGGCCATCTGCTCCCTCGGCGAGTTCTTCCTACGACAACTCGGGAACCTTCAAAAAATGCGTGTGAAACAAACAAAAAAACGTTGATGGCTTTTACGGGCTCGGCTCTCCAACATTACCGGCAGGGACGAGGTGATCCTGAGGGTAGTTCTAGTCCCCTGGGTCCTCACTGACTGGTTTAACCCACAGAACAGGCTTCATCTACTGCTGGGCCCCTGCTCCACACCCGCAGTGCAGGCTTCACCTGCTGCTAGGCCCCTGCTCCACATGCGCAGCGAAGGCTTCACTTGTTGCCAGGCCCCCGCCCCACACCCGCAGTGCAGGCTTCACCAGGCTTCACCTGCCGCTAGGCCCGTCCTTCACACCCGCAGGCATCACCTACCGCTAGGCCCCTGGTCCACACCTGCAGTGCAGGTTTCACCTGCCATTAGGCCCCTCCTCCACACCCACCTCATCGCACCCTGCCCACCTGGTGATTGCTTGTTCACACTGAACCTGAACCAAAAGCAATGGACTGCAGCTTGGAGACAGACAAGCCAGGGTTCCCGCTCCGTGGTGTCACTCACTTCACTCCGAGGAACAGCAGGTGCAGCCAAAGCCAGCAGCAGGTCAGCATGATCAGCATGTTCGGGAAGGAAAAGCCAAACCAGGAGGCAAAGTTGATCACATCTCCATTGTCGGGGAAGATCCTTCAAAACCACAAGCACCCAGTCAGGAGGGAATCATCGAGTTCCATCACCCCTCTGAGAGAACATGGGGGACTGACAGAGAGAGGGGGGACTGACAGAGAGAGGGGGGAGGGAGAGAGAGAGGGGGAGGGAGAGAGAGCGGGGGAGGGAGAGAGAGAGGGGGAGGGAGAGAGAGCGGGGGAGGGAGTGCAGGGGAGGAAGAAGGGAGAGAGGGAGGGTGAGTGGAGCGAGGGAGTGAGTTTGTGGAGAGAGTGAGTGAGAGAGTTGGAGAGGGGTGGAGTGTGAGGGGTAGAGAGAGGGAGGTGGAGAGAGGGGGTAGAGAGAGGGAGGTGGAGAGAGGGGGTGGAGAAAGGGTGTGTAGAAAGGGGGTGGAGAGAGGGGAGGAAAAAGGGGGCAGGAAGTGAGAGAGTGGAGAGGAGAGAGAGAGAGAGAGAGAGTGAGAGAGAGAGAGAGAGAGAGAGAGAGAGAAAGAGAGAGAGAGAGAGGAGGGAGAGAGATGGGAGGAAGAGAGAGGGGAGAGAGAAAGGGGAAGGAGGGAGGGGTGGGAAAGAGAGAGGGGAGGGGGAGAGAAAGGGGAGGGAGCGAGAGACGGGAGGAAGTGAATGCCAGTTCCGCTGCTGTTACGGAGGAAGGGACTTCAGCCGGGAGACTGGGACAACTCACTCCTTGATGCCTGGCACCATCTTACTTTCTGTCCTCTGGTTCCAGGACTGGAAGCTGGGCCTGAGATTGGATTGACCGCTACCGATTACGCAAGATGACGCGGTCATTGTGGGAGGGGACTGTCTGCTTGAGAATAGGCTGGAGGCAGGAGAATTTGAGAAAGGACCGAGGCAACCCTTTAGGCACCATATTTGAGGAAGGATGTGCTGGACTTGGCGAGGATGCAGAGAAGGTTTACAAGAATGATCCCAGGATGAGTGGGTTAACCTATGATGATCATTTGTCAACACTGGGCCTTTATTCTCTCCACCATTCACTGTTATCATGGCTGATCATCCACATTCGGTATCCCATCTCTGCCTTCTCACCACATCCCCTGACTTGACTATCTTTAAGAGCTCCATCTAACTCTCTGTTAAAGGCATCCAGAGAATTGGCCTCCACTGCCTTCTGAAGCTGAGAATTCCACAGATTCACAACTCTGGGTAAAAAGGTTTTTCCTCATCTCCGTTCTGAATGGCCTAATCCTTAATCTTAAACTGTGGTCCCTGGTTCTGCAGTCCCCCAACACCGGGAACATGTTTTCTGCCTCTACCTTGTCCAATCCCTTAATAATCTTATATGTTTCAATCCCCTTTCATCCTTCTAAATTCCAGCGTATACAAACCCAGCCGCTCTATTCTATCAACATAAGACAGTCCCGCCATCCTGGGAATTAACCTCGTGACCCTAAACTGCACGACCTCAAAAGCAAGTGTCCTTCCTCAAATCTGGAGACCAAAACTGCACACAATACTCGAGGTGTGGTCTCACTAGGGCCCTGTACAACTGCAGAAGGACCTCTTTGCTCCTATTATTACTTGACTCCTCTTATTATAAAAGCCAACATGACATTTGCTTTCTTCACTGCCTGCTGTACCTGCATGCTTACTTTCATAAACTGATGAATAAAGACCCCCCAGATCCCGTTGTACTTCTCCCCTTTTCCCAACTTGACACCATTTGGATAGTAATCTGCCTTCCTGATTTTGCTACCAAAGTGGATAACCTCACATTTATCCACATTAAACTTCATCTGCCATGCATCAGCCCACTCCCCCAACATGTCCAAGTCATTCTGCATTCTCATACCATCCTCTTCACAGTTCACACTGCCACCCAGCTTTGTGTCATCTGCAAGTTTGCTGATGTTACTTTGAATCCCTTCATCTAAATCATTGATGTATATTGTAAATAGCTGCGGTCCCAGCACCAAGCCTTGCGGTACCGCACTAGTCACTGCCTACCATTCTGAAAGGGACGTGTTAATCCCTACTCTTTGTTTCCTGTCTGCCAACCCATTTTCTATCCATGTCAGTACCCTACCCCCAATACCATGTGCTCTAATTTTGCCGACTAATCTCCTATGTGGGACCTTATTAAATGCTTTCTGAAAGTCCAGGTACACTACATCCAGTGGCTTTCCCTTGTCTATTTTCCAAGTTCAAAAAATTCCAGAAGATTAGTCAAGCATGATTTTCCTTTTGTAAATCTATGCTGACACGGACCAATCCTGTTACTGCTTTCCAAATGTGCTGCTATTTCATCTTTTATAATTGACTCCAGCATATTCAGCCCCACCACCGATGTCAGGCTAACTGGTCTATAATTCCCTGTTTTCTCTTTCCCGCCTTTCTTAAAAAGTGGGAGAACATTAGCTACCCTCCAATCCACAGGAAATTATCCTGAATCTATAGAACATTGGAAAATGATCACGATTGCACCCACGATTTCTAGAGCCACTTCCTTAAGTACCCTAGGATGCAGACCATCAGCCCTGGGGATTTATCAGCCTTCAGTCCCATCAGTCTACCCAACACCATTTCCTGCCTAATGTGAATTTCCTTCAGTTCCTCCACACCATAGATCCTCTGGCCACTAGTACATCAGGGAAATTGTTTGAGTCTTCCACAGTGAAGACAGATCCAAAGTACCTGTTGAACTCGTCTGCCATTTCCTAATTCCCCATAATAAATTCACCTATTTCAGTCTTCAAGGATCCAACTTTGGTCTTAACTAATTTTTTTCCTCTTCACATACCTAAAGAAGCTTTTACTATCCTCCTTTATATTCTTGGTTAAATTACCTTCGTACCTCATCTTTTCTCTCCGTATTGCCTTTTTAGTTATATTCTGTTGCTCTTAAAAAGTTATCCAATCCTCTGGCTTTCCTCTCATCTTTGCTTTATTATACTTCTCGTTTATTTTTACGCTGTCCTGGACTTCCTTTGTCAGCCACAGTCGCCCCAATGAACTGATCCTGCACCTTCTGTATTATTCCTAGAAATACCTGCCACTGTTGTTCCCCTGTTACCTCTGCTAGGGTATCTTTCCAGTCACCAATGGCCAGCTCCTCCCACATGGCTCCATAGTCCCCATTGTTCAAATGTAATACTGACACTTCCAATTTTCCCTTCTCCCTCTCAGATTGTAGATTAAAACTTAGCATATTATGGTCACTACCTCCGAATGGCTCATTTAGCTCGAGTTCCCTTATCAAATCCGGTTCATTACGCAACACTAAATCCAGAATTGCCTTCTCCCTGAATGTCTCCAGT